>JARSSU010009226.1:0-22318 GCA_029619165.1 Eurosta solidaginis
TTTGTGTACACAGAATGCGACAAAAAACCACAGACTATGAAAAGTCTGAAATAAGTAACTGGAAATTGGAAGAGATAGCTACCCACCATCAATGTTGTAAAACAATGCGCTATGTTGTTTCTCACATTGTTTGGGTTTACCAAATACTTATTTTTTTATATCGATTTTTATTTGTGATTTCGAATTCTTCATTAAAAAATATCTCATAGATGAATATCAAAATCTTTTTGTAATGTATGTATGTATAAGTGTGGCGATATAGCAGCACTAAAGGAATACTATCCTCTCTAAGCCGATGCTAGCAGTGACTTGTATGCACATCAGTAAATCAATCATTATGTCTACACATATGTGCGTACACGCAGCGGAGAAGCAACGCACACCACATGCATATATCTGAGATACTCCCGAAAGTATGCAATGGTTGTGCAAGTGTCGCTCACATATACAACCGCATGGGGTTTGATAGAAGCTATAAAATCATGCATCTGTAGTTACAGCTGAGTAATTTTTATAGCTGATACTAACTAGTAAGTTCTGGAAATAGAAAAGCCTAGAATATGCACGAGCAAACCAGACAGTATAAAAGGCTGCAACACTAGAGGCACGACAATCAGTTTGATTTAGACGCTATCTGGCGCGCAATAGAAGTGTTATTTTGAAAAGTAGTCTATAAGGCCATTTTGCAGTATGAATAGTGGATTCTTATTCGACAGTTTTAGCGATTCGAACATTAGCAGAAGGTGCAAACTAAGAGCAATTGCACGTAAATTCGTTACAATATCTTATGAGGCTGTGCCTATTCAGTCCGGAAAATTGCAGTACAAATTTTCCAGAATATAATTTTATGTATTTGTCCTCTGTGTTTCTTCATGTGTTTTTCTGGACGATTAAAAATTTTGTGTTTTGTTTTTCGATAAATACCCACTTCTTTTGTATATATACCGGCGACAAAATGAACAGGAAATTGGCCGATGTATACCTATTTTCTTTGTTTAAGTTCTCTTCACGAATTCCCGTCCTTCCATTTCCCTCAAATTTATTTTTGATGTTTGTAATTAGATACCATCTTTAACTAATATACACGCCATACCTTCTTTTACCACATTAAGTAAAGTAAATAAATCAATAACGTTAAAAATAGAACTTAAAAATTACAAAATTCTTTTAAATGCAAGTTTTCTTCGTCGTATTCTCTGTGTTAGCGAACTTTATTCACATCATAGCAGGAAGGACAAGAGGTTTGTTCGTTATTTCATACACTTTGATAATTCTGCATATTATGTGATATTACAAAAAATTTGAAAAATATTGTATGGCAGTAAAGGTTCTTAACAAGTTGGAAAAAACACAACTGTTAAAATACATACAATTTTTTGTTTCTATTAGTTGGGAATTGGCATTAAGTTAAGCTCATGGGTTTTTTACAAGACAGGCTTCTAAGTATATCTTTTTCATAGCACAAATGCTTGTGGTTTTTTGATTTTTCTTTTAACAAATAAATATATATAATATACATTATACATAACATAATTTCTATGTGGATAAATGTATTTTATTTGTTTTTCGTCTTTATATATTTTTAAAGTTTGTGCGATTTGTTTTTACTGCATACTTATTATACTTTTTATTTTCTAGATAAAACACAAATATACCATTCAATTTAATTAGAAAAGACTTCACGTCTCACTGTTAATTCGTCTTTTTCTCAAACTCTGTACAAAACGTAATATACATATGATCAAAAAAAACTGTGTCACTACAGAAAAACACGTATGTTTACCTAATATAATCTAGACAAATTTTCTGTTAACCTTGTGTCACAGAACCGTTAAGTATTCGTTTAATTTGTTTTGGGGTTGTGAGTATGTGTGGAGCAAATGCAGTACAGACAATTTTCCTCTCTGTTTATCCAATTAATATTGCATATATTAAATTATGCTATATTTTATTTCTATTTATGTATAAATGTTGTTTATTTTTGTATAATTTACTATTAATGTATAACACCCCCGAAAACTGCTGATCTAAAAGCTTTTTTGTTTTTCGTTTCATAATACTGAAGAATTGTTTTTTTAAAAGTTTGATAGAAACTAAAAACTAAACTGCTAGCAAAATCCATGCCATTTATCAAGTTCTGTTGAGCGAGCCTTAAATATTCCCCACGATTTGATTAACATATAGTGTTTTTTTTACCTTATTGTGTTATAAGGAAAGCAACTAAAAGCATACTTAGAGAAATTTACAAAGTCCTGCAGCGGGGCATTCATTGAGTGGATAGAGGCTTCGGCCTTTTCACAAGTATGTATGGGGACATTTCAAGTTCAAAAACTCAGCTCCCGAAAAGCTAGCTAATTAAGAAGTAAAATTCAGAAACAGGTTTTGTAACCATCGCCATTGCACATTTTGTAAGTTTCTCTAATATCAATTACAAAGTTTTGTATAAAGCCATATGAGGCTGTGTCGCTAATTAAATACATAAAAATAAAAATATAATAATATAACTTTATAAAAAATTATTAAAAGTACAAGTTTTGATTTTTTTAAAATGTAAAAAAGGTTTAATTTAAAAGTCTAAAACTAATATTTAAAAAATTTTTTTTTGTTAGGCAGCGTTTGATAACAACTTGTTTTCATATATTTTTTTATGACTTTTATCGAAAATAGTATTATTACTATGTTTTAAAACACGGAATATTTTTTGAAGATTGTTTTCACATAATTTGGATTTTTAATTGATTTTGTTTTTAAATCACAATCATTCCTGCAAATAAAAACACCGCTAATGTCATAAAACAACCTCAAGTACCTTAAGTCACTATAACTAAAACAACTTGTACCTACTCCGAAATAGAACACAAAATACACATATCCTACCTTACATATATCGGCTAGATGAATTAAAATCTTATTCATCTAGCCGATATATAGCTTAAAATATTTTCTAAAACTTCGTTTTAAATTATATTCTTTAAGTGCGTATTGAGTGCTTGAATGTAAAAAAGTCAACAAAATCTAAAAAAAACTGAAAAAAAAAATTATTAAAAAAAATAATCAAATTTGAAAAAAATATAACCAAAAATCTCTGGGCTTCGACACATTGCAACTCGCACTTGTTCCACTCCACTCGTTCGGCGCTTGGTCGATCAGATGCAACTCTCGCCTTCTTTTAATCTCGCCAAATCTGATTTGGGGACGTCTGCGCTACAAGCTTAGAGGGATGCTCCCTATTTCCCAGCTCATCCGCGTTTTCATATCCATCTATTCCCATATGCCCAGTTACTCAATATACATATGTAGATTTTTAATTTCTTCCTATTACAATTCTTTCCAGTGTTTTCTTTACACTCTAATACACTTTTTTGCTGTTGTGCTGTGGAGAGATTATTGCTTAATTGCTGCTTGGATGTCAATGTAAAATTTGACCCGGATGCGGTTTAAGCTGTATTCCTTCAGTGTTTTCTACTGCTTTATGCCAGGCCACTACTTTCCCGCCTTAACTACACTACAGTTATCTGGTAGTTTATAGAATCTGTTTTATTTCCGATCATTACTTTGGAATCATTGATGTCGCGTGTTCGCCTCGCGTCTCTATTTCAGCGAATCATGGAAGCGCGATAGGAGCTAGGTGGTCTATTCGTCCAATATTTTATGACGCTAATACTACTATGGCCGTATGGTCTGCGTTCAGCTGCACTGAGGCATTGAGTCTCTTGCAGTTGTTTAACGCTATGTTCTTCGCCTGGATTAGGCAGAATGGCATACAGTGCAGCCGTTGGTGTTGTTTTCAGGGCTCCCGTTATTCTAAGCATTGATAACCGGTTTTACATCCTCCGTTCCTCAAAAGCTAATTGTTGGAAGGCACTATCCCCTTATTGACAACTGTAATGATAATAATCCCCGCTCTGCGACCTGCACCTGTCCACCGTTTTTGTGGCCTCATGCAGCCCCCCACTGTGAGTTTAATTCTCTGCAAATAAGCATGCAGTCGATTCATGTGGCCATGGTTGTATTATTTCAATGAACTTAATATACTTAAGTCTACTAAGGCGTACCCTTTATATGCCAAGGCTCTCTCTATGTTATAAAAACTTTATGCAGTGCTGTCTCTACCGAATCGCTTGCGTGTACGCATGTTGTGTGTGTGGATACGCAGTTTTTCGCCATCCTTGTTTTATTTTATATACACATACTATCAATCTATTAAATTATTTGAGCAGCAATTGATGTAAAACTAATGGGATCTATAGCCCTTGGGCTTCGAAACGACCGATCTTCCACTCGGCTTTCGGTAGGAAAACGACACGTGCCAAGTTCTCCGAGCGCTGGGTACATGATTTAGTATAATGCAAAAACGTTCGTGCGAATATTGTTCTAAACCATTTTTCACACACGATCGCCTTGACTCGAGAGGTATGGGAATATACCATCTGGGCGTGGCAAACTTAGAGAAAATCTTCAGCAACCATTCGATATTGGTATCGGTCACCAAGCCCGGCACTACCGCTCCGTTGTCAAAGTGTAAGTGCTGTATCAAGATCTGCTTTCAGTACTAATAAAATAGTGCACTTTGTCATGCCAAAAAATTGTGTCTAAATGTGTACTTAGTCAGAACAGACAAATACTATCAGTGATTAGCACATAAATAGAAAATACATACGAGTGCCCCGCAACACATATGTCCCATACATATATGAATGTTGAGATATAAACTGAAAATCATAGTCGCTTAACTCAGTAGCACGTTGGTTTCGTGTATAATACACTGTATACTTCGTTTATTATCGGTTTTTCTTTAGCGCTGCATTCAGTTTAGTTTCGTGTACATTGATGTGCTGCTAGCGTCAGAAGACTGATATGACTGTATTCATTTTATTGTCACGTTAATCTTACTTATTCAATTAGTGTTTTCGTATAACACAGTTGACTTTCTTGCTCAATAAGACAATTGAGCACTGAACTGATTCGTGGCTTATGAGCGCTTATTCATTTTACGAAGCATGACTATGTAATGTGTTTTAGTGGATATAAGTGCTTGATATTCTTTGTTTGTGTACGCACTAATACTCATTTTTTCGTTAGTCCACTAATACCTTAAAAGATGATATTGCAGCTTACTGTGCTGTATGCTGGCTCCTCTCCCCGATTGGAAATGTGCTTCGAGAAGCGCTCAAGGAGCTATTTACTACTACATGACCATTCCCCGTTCTTTTTATTAGTCCCTGACTATATATACATATATTTCTTAATGCTAGGACTTTCCTCAACCGCACCGTTTTCGCTGGAGCACTCGTCCGCACAGACATTTTTTTTATGGGACCCTCTTCGCCTTGGAAATTTCACGCTCGTAGATTCACAACAGATCCGTATACTAGTCCCTTCGCGCTTTGCTTTCCGCGAACTTTTCTAGGTTAAATTTTTCTTTTACCTGTATTCTTAGAAAACTCAGCTCGTTGCTCCACCATAGCGGCTCAGCTTTTCCTCTCAATCTACTTAGAGGACAGCTCTGTTGAACGCAGTCAACAGCGCAATACAAAGCTTTGCCAACCTCACCAAAGTGAAGGGAATCCAGTGCATCCAGTGAATGCAGCATACACATATTTAGCAGACGAGGCTCTGGCGGCCCCAAGTATCTCATGGAACTAAGGGGTGGGCGGACGGTATGGTCTAGAAGGCTCAATGTGGTCATATTAAATTGTTCCCGAGATGGTCCGGCTGGTACCTTAAAGATGCTTGTTACCGGATCTTTTTTTTTACAAAAACTGTATTACTAAAATATTTCGAAGTGTGTTTATTGCAACAATTGTGAACGTTTACAATTATGTACGTTTTTTGTGTGTGTTTCGGAGCGCTTGATATTTTTGTTATTATGTATGTAAATATTTCAATGCTATTCTATATTTATCTCATTTTGTTACTTATCCGCACTACCACTACTAACATAATGAATGAGAGACTCTAATGGAAGTCTGTTTGTAATGGGTTTACTTTATGCTGTTGCTACTAATTTTATAATTTATTGTTGATTTATGAAATAAGAAAAAAGCCGGTACATATCCAATATATTCTTTTTTTTTATTTTCCTATGCATTTATTATATTCATGAAAAATAAACACAAAAAAATAACACTAAAATTGCCGCCGCCGCCGCTGTTGCAACTCTACACATCCACCTACCTATTTTACTCACTTCACACATACACTTCACCTTCTATGTGTGTTATATATAAATTACTATTCACCACCATAAATCACCACTTGTCACCATCCACATTTTCCACATCAAATTGCTTGGAACGCTCACCCTATTTAAAAAAAACCCGAACTGCAGTCTGCCAACGAAGAGAGCGCATCAGATCCACAATTGGAACGACAGGTGGAAACAATTCGCAATTTGGTAGATTCATACATGAAAATTGTCACAAAAACTACACGTGATATGGTACCCAAGGCTATAATGATGTTAATTATTAATAATACTAAAGATTTCATCAATGGTGAGCTGTTGGCGCATTGTATGCCACTGGAGATCAGGTGAGTGATGTGGGATTACTTTATTAAGGGTTTTATATTACTGCTTCACGTCTCAGCTTATTACTCCAATAAAAATTTTGCTAATATACATATTTTTTTTATACATCTAGGCACAAATGATGGAAGAATCTGCGGAATCAGCCACAAAACGTGAAGAGATGTTGCGCATGTATCATGCCTGCAAGGAAGCGCTACGAATTATCGGTAAGATATGTGATTATTTAAACCATACTTAATTTTGCAATATATATGTGTGCCCTTCTTTTGTATTTTACATTTCGACGGCTCAGTGGAAGATATCACCTTGATCTTGACTGCCGGTTCGAAAAGACCTTATCTCAGGAAAACGGTTGAGGGGAATTTCAAGAAATTTTAACATAAACATTCTTCAACCAAATTTTGAGTTACTTAATTACTTTAAAAAATCCTGGACGTTTTTCAAATAAATTCTGAGATGGGCGTGGCTCAACCGTTTGCTTAGATGATGTTGAAATTAATGCTTCATCCCTGACTAGATTTGATATTTGAATTGCATTATCTGTTATTAGAATTTTATATTCGATGTCGTGATATTTAGTATAGGATATTCGATACATATCTGACATCCTATATGCGATATGCCAGGGGTGCCTTTATTATGTAATTTGTCAGCTCGCATTTGATTTCGAATCGAGTTACAGAATTAGACCCAGAAGTGGGATTTCACATCTAATAATTGACGAATAGAAATATTTAAAAATTTACATTTATTATTTTATAATTTACATACTTTTCTAAACAAATCATTATTCTGCAGGCGATGTTTCTATGGCTACTGTATCATCCCCGCTCCCACCACCTGTTAAAAATGACTGGTTGCCCAGCGGTCTGGATAATCCACGTCTCTCACCACCAAGTCCTGGTGGTCCACGCAAACCTGCACCCACATCACAGGTAAGGATTTTTTTTAAATTCTTAATTCTTTTTCCTGATTTTTTGATGTTCAGCCAAAATTTTACTGTAAATAGATTTTGATCAAAAGTTGACACTTGTAAGGACACTTTAAACAGTTTTTTTTTAAATTCCTTTTTAATTACACAGTTTTTTAATAAAAAAAAATAAAAGCATGAACTAATAAAAAATTTATATATTCCACAATTATTTCCATCCTATATTAATTATTTTCTTATATTTGTTTACAGGGTTCTATAGGCAGTGCCGGCGGCCGAGGCCCCCCACCACCACCTGCTTCCGGGCGTCCAGCGCCAGCGATTCCAAATCGTCCTGGCGGCGGTGCACCACCATTGCCGGGCGGTCGCCCTGGCGGCGCTCTGCCACCACCATTACTACCTTCGTAAGTACCAAATTTCTTGAATTTCTATGAAATTAATTTTTTTAATATGTTACCTGAACAATTGAAATATACCTATTGTGTTTGATTTTCACTTTTCCAAGAATTAACCTTAAAAAAAATTCTGAAAATTTTCATTAGAAGTACATGTGAAACTGTTTTGTATCATTAATTAACTAAACGCTTTTCGGTGTGTTTTTTGCACCTTCCGCAGCGAACTTGGTTTCATTTTGCTGTATTTATTTTTGCTTTAATTCCACCAGCCCAAAAGATTATAAGTGGTACAGAAGAATTAATTAAAATACTGGCCTAATCAAAAATATGAAAAATCCTGTTTTATTTAAGCTGGTAAATAGTAGCTCTAATTTAGCGATCTAACCTAGGCTAGTATAACAGGTTCTAGAAGTACGACTATTAAAGAATACAGTAAGCCTAGATTTTCGTTATAAGTTAGCATACGTTCTCCATACATATTGAACCCTCCATTTCGGTGTTTCATTATTTGATACCAGAGGGCTTGCTCTGAGAAACGATGAAGAAAAAACAAATTTAATTTTCATAGATTTGAATACATTTTTGTTGGATTTTTTTTACACAATTTCACAGAACGAGAAGTCTCCCGATTGGTAATTAGGGACCTTCCAATCCCTAGTAACGAGTTTCAAGCGATATCAGCGTGTCTCAATATCGCCTTTTAAACCTTAACTTGGGTTTCTTCTAGAACTTAATTTTTAACTTATGGTCGATTTCAATTGGCGAGGTGACATACATATGTTTCATTTAAAATTTTGTTTGATTTTGAGTTATTATATTTTAACTAGTGTAATTCGCGTTTTCCAATAAAACTTAAAAAACGAAAAAAAAATCACTACAAAATTACTAAAAAAAAATCAATACAAAATTATTAAAGAATAAGAATCACTACAAAATTATTTAAAAAAAAATCACTACATAGGAAAAACTCAGTTTAACGATATTGGATTTTTTAAGTAACCATTTTTTTTAACTGTCGTTTTCTTTTTTTTTATTTCCTAGTTTTTA
Organism: Eurosta solidaginis; assembly: GCA_029619165.1. Lineage (NCBI taxonomy): Eukaryota > Metazoa > Arthropoda > Insecta > Diptera > Tephritidae > Eurosta > Eurosta solidaginis. The sequence continues at coordinate 8,906 of JARSSU010009226.1, forward strand.
TGTTTAAATTCTTATTTTGTTATATATTTTTTCTAATACTCATACATATTAGCTTAAATTGTTAATTTATCGATGGTTGGGACCTCTTTTACGCTTTTAAATACACGCATATGCACTAATAATAGTGTTGTTATATTAACGGTTACTTCCACTAAAAATTGTATGAAAAAAGTTGATTATATTTTCATTGTCTTCGGGTCACAAGTGAATACTTTTTGTTGCATAATTACTTCTGCAATAGAAACAAGCAAAGTTTTTGTTCTATAGACCAGTCTCCTTTCACCCCTTAACCTTCATGTTGCAAAATAGGGTAAAATGTGACCCATAGACCTCAGAAAGGCTTAAAATGTAATTTTTTCTTTAGTTGACATTCTTGCATTTGTTTTTGTTGCTTATGCGCTCAATGCGCGTTTAAGATCAACACAATTTCCACATAACAAAAAAGCATAATTAAGTAATACATAGTAAAACTCATGTTTCTTATAATTAATTAATAAATTAGCAAAGTCTAACAATGTATAAACAAATGTTTTTGTCTCTTTTCTTCTTTCTTCCCACTGCGCATTGTGTACACAAAATTTTTTTAAAATCACTAAAAAATAAAAAAAAATTAACTTACACACATTTAAATTTGTGTTTGTTCGTTAAATTTGCGCAACTAATCTATCAATCACAATCATTTCTCATGCACATTTTTCATTTTTTTTTGCAATATCGAAATTCAAATTACTAACAAACTGCTCTTCAATCGAAAAAATGCAACTCTGCTTATATAAACAGACGTCGTTAAATAACTATTATAAATATATAATCGCACCATAAATTATATGTGTTTACAAAATACCTTGAACATTGCATTACATACTATATAAATTCATTTTATTTAAGTAAATATCGGCATCTCAATGTAAGAATACAATGATAAAGAAAGTAGTTAATTATAAAAAAAATATCTAGCAATATTTTTGAAAAATAATGAACAAAACTTATCCTAAAAAAAGATACATTATTATAATACCCACACAAAGTTGTTTATGCGCCATGAAAGCAAAAAAAAAGTTAGCAAAAATTAAAGTAAAAAATAAAAAAATTTAAAAAAATTAACACTCATAAGGTCTGCGGGGTCACATTTGTACCAACTATCTTGATCTTGAGCAATTAAAAGGTTAAATAGATTTTGAAACATAAAGCAATTGAAACGAATTTTATAAATTTCAACGCAACAGGAAACGCCGTAAGAGGATTTTAAAAGGGACTAAAATTTTAACCGAGCACCTTATGAAGGTTAAGCACAAAAACAGTAAATATATATTATATCAAGCTTATCGTTTTGCTGCGCGGAAGAAATATTATCATTTTTTTTGCATTGAGTTGTTTTGTAAAATTGCATAAATATACATACGCTTATAAAAAATATACTAAAACAAAAAACAATAACAAAATGTACACAAAATAAAAGCCTCGACAGACGGCAGTACGAAAGCCGATTAACTTCAAACTTAATTGTTTCAAATTCTATACTGACTAAGGCGGCAGCAGGGGGGATGAAGCTACTACTGCTAAGCAAAGCTAAATAGAACAGCAATGTAAACAAATGAATGTATTATTTTAATAATTGAATAATACATTCCCCAAAAACGTGCCACTTGCACATAAGAAAGCAAAAGAAGATTTCCAGCAGTGTTGTCTGCGCAAGTTGCACTTGATCGGAAATAATTCGAGTTTAATTTGAAACTCAATCTGCATTGTCAGCTGTCTAGTTAACTCGGATTAACGTTTCGTCTGTCTTGTCTTTATACAATATACAATATACATACTATCTAATGTGTAATGTTAAAAATAGCAGTTAAATACGAATTAAACAAACACTAAACAAAAGTAATTCATTTAAAAAATAAATAATAATGCCAGAATTTTTTGGCACATTGTTGTTATTGATTGAACTACAATATGCAATGCAAATTTAGTATAAAACACTAATTGAAATTGATTTGTAAGTTTCTTTAATGTGTTTTTATACCCGGCTGTGGTACCACAACGCGCTCTTCCGAAATAATAAAATAAATATATTCGATGTGTGAGCTATTGTTAAAGACCACAGCTGGGTATATTTCAATTTGCAGAATATTAATTTTGTTAACTATACATTTTTTTACCTTTTTTTTGGAATTTTAGTTGTTTAATTTTTTTTATTCATTTACTACAAAAATCTGGCAACGAGCAGGGAAAAAAACCTCAGTCAAAAATTCTGTGATTTTTTTTCATAACTGTTTTTGTTTTGGTTTTAAATGGTATTTAAAGTTATTTAAACTAAAAAATTCATTCCAACTGAAAGTTCCGCACTAATACACGCATTGTTTCATATACACGAGTTTTTCGTTTCCATGTGTGTTTGTTTTATAACTTCCATATTTTATGTCAGCTTATTTAACAAATGCATCTCCTACTTAATGTCTCACCAGATTTACTAATTTTTGTTGTGTATTTCTTATCATTTTTTGATATTACATTTTATAAGAAGTATATACAACTTTTTATATCCAAATTATTTAAATATTAACTATACAAAATTAAAATAAATATTTATCTTTGTTATTAAATTAGATAAAATTTTGTAAATTCATTATTGATTTCAATTAAATGGTCAACTATTTGCCTTTTTTTACATTTTTATATTAATTTTTTTATTAGAAAAAAGTTTAATTTTACAAATTTGTTTTTTTTTAATTGTTTAATATTTTAATTGTCCTATTATTTTGTTTTACAAAATTATATTTTATTTATAAAATTTTATTGCAATTTTAATAGATATTTTCAAATCTTTTAGTTACATTTTCTTTCTTAACTTAAAATCTTAATTTTTGTGTTTTAGCTTTAATTTTTGTTATTCATACACATCCTGATTAATTTCTGAACATTGTTTCTCATTTTAATTGGGCTTTTGTTTTTGATTCACTACGACGGTTGCTATTTATATTTTGAGCGTAATAATGAAAAGTCAGTAATTTATTATCGAAAATGGCTTTATTGTTTTTCGAAGTATTCTCCATGATAATCAATACACTTTTGCATGCGTTCAAACTAATTTTCGTAGCTCTTTTTCCACTTCGATTGAGGTATTGAGCTTTTGTCATGCGGGATCCAACGCGAATAAATTTTTTCACAGCTAAATGTTCATGCAATATCTTATTGATGCTCGTCATACTAATGCCCAGGGATGACTCAATCTCACGATAAGTCGTATGACGATCTTACAATATAAGTTCGTTGCACAACAACTGATTTTGGATGACCTTCACGACTTTCGTCCCTGAGCGAACGGCGGCCACGATGGAATTCGTTATACCAGCGTTTCACAGTGACAAAGGATGGGGCTTCGTCACCAAAAGTGGAAGTAAGTTGTTCAAAGCACTCCTGTCTTGATAATCCACGTCGAAAGTCGTAAAAAATCATCGCACGAAAATGTTCACGAGTTCATCCCATTTTTTCGCTGAGATACAATTTTTAAGTTACTGTAAACAACACAAGTTGTGCTCAAATGTCAAAATTTTCTGAAGAAAGTTATGCTTAAACACGTCAAACTTTCAATTGAAAACGTCAGATAGCGCCGGCAAACAATTAGTGTTGTCAAGGCTCAAAATATAAATAGCAACCCTCGTATTTACTTTTTCTATTATATTTTTTATTTTAATTATTTAGTATACATATATTTTGTTTTAATTGTTTGTTACCCAAAATGTATCCTGTTCTCATTATTGTTTTTGAATTTTTTGTCAAATCTAAAACATTCTCCTTATCATTGAAATCTTTATTCAGTTTGTTTTATTTACTTTTATATATTAGCCTGAAAAACAATTTTTAATTTAATTGGTTTTTTCTTTTTAATATTAACTTTTTTTAAATTGTTTATTTTTATCTTACTTTAAATATTCTCATATTTTAATTTTAATTGTGTTAAAAATATTTTGAGTATAAACAAATTTTTTTATACCGACGTTTATATAACAGTGCTAGTGAGAAAAGTTGTCTTACAAAAAAGGGGTTTCAAACGTTTCGATAAATTTATACATGAAACAAATGTGCATGAAACAAAAAATTTTAAACTTTTTTTATTTATGCATTTAATATTTGTTGTTAAAAAAAATACAATACACAAATGAGAACAAAATACACATCTCCATTGTAAAAAAAAATCTAACAAAACCAAATATGAATACCTCTTTTTGTTGCCATCTCGCAACCTTTGTTCTTTAAAGACGTGTTACCGGAGCTGTCGGCGGCGCTATTACGCAGCAAACTGGAGCAAACCGTTATATACCGGCCAGTATGCAGGGGCAAGTGAATCAGGCCGTCGGCCAGGCAGCCATGAATGAGCTATCGAATGTGTTTGCGACACGTTTCAAGTAAAAAAATCAATTCAAAATTTAAAAATATCTAACCAATTATTATTGGCTTGCAAAATTAAAATAACAAAAAAAAACCGATAAGCTTCGTTTACTAATAATTATTTAAACTTAACAGAAAAATTGTATAAATTGTTAATTCAAACAATTTGTTAAATACACTTACACATACAGATATACGTACGTATAACAGAAGTATTGGCATTTGTTTTGTGTGTATGTGTTAATTTGTTCAAATTTCATTAGTTTTTAGTTAATTCATATTTATAAAAATTTATTACATGTATATATTCATATTTTTTTATATTATGTGCGTGTTTTTTTGCGTACAAAATTGCTTGTTTTCCCACTGAACTTAAATATGTTTATCAAATTATGCGTTATTTTACTTGCTTTGTAATTTTAATGAAATGTTTTCAAATTCAGTCATGCATTTGCTACAAATTCATTCACAATTTCATGAACTAATTTAGTTTTAAAGCATTATGTTGATAAGAAACTTACCAAAATCACCACAGTCACAAATGCCATTCTAAACTCTGTAAACAGACTTTATACATTCCTTTCACATAAAGTATCTTTAGTTTTAAGATTATGTATGAATTACATAAGTTTAAAATTATCAGTGCTTTGTTTATAAAAATATTCACCACATTGTAGTGAAATAAACATTATAGAATTGTTCGATTGGTATTGTGCTGTCTTGAAAAGTAGGGTATAACGAGCGTTACGAACTAAATGAAATCTTTTGTACGTACCCTAGATGATTTTACCGTTTATTGCTGCTTTAGCTTATGAAGCTTTTCAGGTAATCGATAACGGTCCGTTGATCCCGCCAATGAACAAAGAATCTTACAGCTATTATTCATGAGGTATGTAAAAAAACGTTTAGAATGACTTTCTCAAACAAAAACAAATAATCAGCTTTCCTCTTGTATGATGAAAGATTATACCAGTCCATATGCATTCAAAAACCCCAGCATGCAAATATGAGATAGACGAATTTAGCCACGTAAACCAGATGATTAAGTATTTTTGGATGTAAATTACGACAACAGAACTTTTCAGTTAATTACAGACTCAATTAAGGCTTGACATATAGAGAGCCCTGACGTTTTGGGCAATAAGTTTTCGTGCCTCTATTAAAACCTTAACTCTACCTTTTAGCACCTGTGACAGTGCTTTCCATTACTTAAATTACAGACCCCCGTGCGTTTAGTGGCTCAGCAACCCATTTCCTCAGGAGTAACTACATCGTTCATATATGTATAGTTCTTCATAATTTTTCAGTGCCGCAAATCAACGTAATAATGGCATAGTGGCTCTGCCAGACATAAGTCACTAAAGGCCTTTGTTATTTTCCTTCGACATTGCTCAGCGATCGAACCTGGAGAAGATATGACATAATTGTATTGTCAACGTATCCATAATATATATGAAGTGTAGTATTTTTAAATGTCGTAAAAGATTATACCAACCTTATTCCTAACATAATACGGTTACCGGGAGCGGCTGCCTAAGTCATGACTTCAACTCAGCACTATTGTGATGATAGCAGTCTCCATACCAATGTTCGTACTTAACTTGTATATATATCTTCTTTCAGCAGCAATATTCTGGAAGGCATCTGGAGAAAAAGAAAAACTGAAGCAATTCAGAGATTGAGTCAGAGGTAGATGCGAACAGTCTTTTAAGCTTTGTACGACGGAAGTTGGAGGTAGTATGGACTACCTTTTTGTAAGCTATTCAGAGCTAACTTTTTATTTCTATAAAGTAAATCGATTTCTTTGATTATTGAAGTTCACTAATGTTCAAAGAAAATATACTTTTTGAAGAAAAAAACTCACCACAATGTAGGGAAATTTACTCGTTAAATTATGCAATTGAGAACTTCTTTCCCTGGTTGGGAACGTCACATATGTATTTAGCAAGTTAGAAAAACTCTTGCCAAGGGGTAAAATTTCCCAATTGATAGCTTACAAAATATTCACCACATTTTGGTGAAAATGTTTGGCGTAAAAACAAATCCAACACACTGTTGTGAAAATGGTTCATCAGAACTAGAATGACTGGGAAGAATTAGTTTAGTTTTTTAAATTCACACACAATGTGGTGGGAACGTGTAACACAACTCTCATATAAACTAATTTGAATAGGTTTGTTAAATAATTTTTTGTTTATTAGTTACTCTGTGATCATAGTTTTATTTTAGAAACTCAAAATTAATACGAAATTTATCAACTTACCATACTTATAAATATTCACCATGACAACATGGTATAATTGCATATATTTTATACATACATTGAAAAAAAAATTTATTTAGGGAATTCAGATAAAAACACATTGCATTCAACTTGAAAACTATAAATTACAGTTAATATATCATAGAAGTATATAAGTAATTAAATTAAAAATTCGTTGTTGCTAATTGTGTGTTATGTAGTATATGATATGAATATAAAAACAAAAGCAAACCCTATGCTAAATACACATACAACTATTCACTATGCTCTTTAAACTCATTCACAACTAAGTGAGCACTATTTAACCCAAAAAAATAAATATAAAATGTTGAAAAGAGAAATGGCGCGAAAATGCAACCTCTCGTGGCGCGCAATTTTAATTATAGGAAAAATCTCAAAAATGCATTTAGCATTTAGTTAATATAGTAGTTTTGTGCTACATATTTTCCCTAAAAAGTATTTAAATACATGAAAGTTATGTAAATTTTTTTCGATTGTTGAGCATTATGAATATATATTAAAAGAAATATACTATATAATAATAACAACAACAACTTGTATTTTATGTATGTATTAATTAGTTGCTTATAATAAAGTTAATTACAAAAAATATCGCATATAAGTTTAATAAATTATACAAAATACGTAGATTGCTAAGAAGTTTATGTGCAGCGTACCAAAAAAAAATAAACTACAAAATTTTTAAGCACTTCCATTATATAAATGGAGAAAAAAAAATCAGCGAAAAATGTCTCCATATATAAAGACATATTCTTGCTAAACTTTGATTTTTAAATTTTGACATAGAAATTACAAAAATATTTATGAGAACTAAAAATAGAAAAGTGGAGCGCACATTACTTGGATTAGAAAGTTGGTAGGAAAGGAGATATTATTAGTCAATCAATTGCGCTCCACCTTTATATTTTTACTTCTCATAAATATTTTTGCAATTTCTATGTCAAAATTTAAAAATCAAAGTTTAGCAAGAATATGTCTTTATATAAGGAGACATTTTTCGCTGATTTTTGTCCATTTATATAAAGGAAGTGCTTAAAATTTTTAAGCTAGATTTTATCGCGGGCTTGGCGACTAAATCAAAAAAAACCGTAACGGATATTTGTCAAAAAAGGTTCGAAAAAGGTTCGGTGTTAGCAACAGGCCAAATACATAAAATTGGATCTCTATCATAAAGTTAAAGTTAAAGTTAAAGTGAATGTTAAAGTTAAAATAAATTTAAAGTTAAAGTGAAAGTTAAAGCTAAAGTAAAAGTTAAAGATAAAGTTAAAGTTAAAGTGAATGTTAAAGTTAAAGTGAAAGTTAAGGTTAAAAATAAAGTTAAAGTTAAAGTTAAGGTTAAAGTTAAAGTTAAAGTGAATGTTAAAGTTAAAGTTAAAGTTAAAAATAAAGTTAAAGTTAAAGTGAATTTAAAGTTAAAGTTAAAAATAAAGTTAAAGTTAAAGTGAAAGTTAAAGTGAATGTTAAAGTTAAAGTGAAAGTTAATCTTAAAGTTAAAGTTAAAAATAAACTTAAAGTTAAAGTGAATCTTAAAGTTAAAGTGAAAGTTAAAGTTGAAAATAAAGTTAAAGTTAAAGTGAAAGTTAAAGCTAAAGTTAAAAATAAAGTTAAAGTTAAATTGAATGTTAAAGTTAAAGTGAAAGTTAAAAATAGAGTTAAAGTTAAAGTTAAGGTTAAAGTTAAAGTTAACGTTAAAGATAAAGTTCAAAAGTCAAATTTAAAGTTAAAGCTAAAGCTAAAGTTAAAGTCAAAGTTAAGGTTAAGGTTAAAGTTAAAGTGATTGTTTTGTGTTTCGTGGAAGGAGGAAATGCTTTATGCACTGACCGGGATATTTAAGCCTCACTGCGAGACTCTCCGAGTGTAGGACTCCCTTCTTCCATGAAGGCCTACCCACTAAAACCTAACCTCCCACGGCCCGCGCAAATCCCCGTACCTGGGACCGCGTTTAGCATTACTTCGGGTACGGGTGCGCGCTACGTGAGCTCTATGGCTACTCTCACGCTAATGGGCTAGGCATCCGTCTTCTCGTTTACTGGTAAGTATATGCCTCACATATGTGCTGACCGTATCCCATCTGTCTCTTCGACAGGTCATGTTATTGATGACACTGCCCGGGGATAGGTCGCCAAGTACCTCTTCTACCCTCCTTCGCTGATGGGAGAAGTGCCTGCATTCGAAGAAGGTGTGGCGTACATCGTCTATTTCCCCACAGTACAGACAGCTCGGGCTATCAACCTTACCCATTCTGTGTAGGTATTTGCGGAAGTAACCATGTCCCGTTAGAAGCTGGGTCAGGTAAAAGTCTACCTCTCCGTGCGGTCGCTTCAACCATGGATCAAGTTCAGGGATTAGTTCCCTAGTCCACTTTCCTACGATGCTGTTGCTCCACTGATCTTGCCAACGTCGGATCGATTCTTCTCGCGCCTGCATGGCAACAGCAGCTCTACTTGCTTGCGATCCGTTGTCATATATTGTTTTTCTTTCCTCAACGAGAAGATATATCGGTATGGTTCCCGCAACGACCAGGACAGCTTCATCTGATACCGTGCGGTAAGCCGAAGATATTCGCAGCGCCCCTCTGCGTTGGACCGAGGTGAGGGCGACTCGGTTCTTCCGGTATTTCATTGCGTCCGCCCAGATTTCTGCACCATATAAGAGTATAGAATCCGAGGCTGATGCAAGCAACTTCCTTGTGCATGGCTTTGGGCCACCTGTGTTTGCCATTAATCTACTCAACTGCGCTATTATGCGCGCAGCTCTTTCGCAGGTCCCTCGTATGTGATCCGAGAAGTTGAGTTTGCTGTCTAACCTCACTCCCAGATATTTCGTTGAAGCGAGTGTTTCTATTGGCTGGTCCCCAACCATCATGTTCCTGGTAGTGGGAATACGTCTCTTTGTGAGGATGACGATCTCCGTTTTGGCTGTTGCTAACTGAAGACCGTGCTCAGCCATCCACCTATTTACATTACGCATGACCTGGTTTAATTTTAGCTGTGCCAGCTCGCAGCTTGGTGCTGTTATCACAGCTGCCACGTCGTCTGCAAATGCAACGAGGAAGGTGCTTTCTGGCATGTCTAATCGAAGAAGACTGTCGTAAGTTATATTCCAGAGATCGGGACCTAGTACCGAACCCTGGGCTGCTCCACCTGTTATTTTTACCTTTTTTTGACCGTGAGTACTTTCATATATTAGATACCTCTCTCTTAGGTAGTCTCTTAAAATTTCTAACAAATATTGCGGTACTTTGAAAGTGCTTTCTAGTGCCTCAAGCATGTCCTCCCACCTAGCTGAGTTAAAAGCGTTTTTGACGTCCAGCGTGACCAGCAACACTATAGGTCTTGCTCTGTGGCACGCTGTCTCGGCTTTCTTGACTGCGTCTATAACTTCTGCTATGGCATCTATTGTAGAGTGCCCCCTCCGAAAACCATGCTGTCTGGGCGACAGTCCTCCGGCGTCCTGTAACGCTCTGGTGAGGCGTTGCTTCAGGAGACTCTCCATCAATTTTCCTGCTGTGTCCAACATACATAGGGGACGGTAGGATGATGGAGAGCTGGGATCTCCTTTCCCTTTTGGAATGAGAACCAGTCGTGCTGTCTTCCATATGGTGGGGAAAATTCTTTCTTCGAGACATTTGTTGTACATGTGCAACATAAGTTCTGGGCAGTCGTTTGCAGCTAGTCTAATTGCCTCTGCGGGTATTCCGTCGGGCCCAGATGCTTTCCTAGGTTTCATAGTTCGCACGGCAGTTTTAAGCTCTTCTTCTTGGAATGGTTCCACGTTGCGATCTTCATGTAAAGTGATTGTTAAAGTTAAAGTGAAGTTAAAGTTAAAAACAAAGTTAAAGTGAAAGTTTAAGTTAAAGTTAAGGTTAAAGTTAAAGTTAAAGCTAAATTTAAAGTTAAAGTGAATGTGAAAGTTAAAGTGAAAGTTAAAATTAAAGTTAAAGTTAAAGTGATAGTTAAAGTTAAAAATAAAGTTAAAGTTTAAGGCAAAACTTGAATTAATATTAAAGAAAACAAAATGTTGCATAAATATTATAATTGCATAAGTTGATAATATGCAATAGCTTTACCGCGGCAGTCCCCGAGTGCCACACGTCCTTTTTTTATTTTATTTTATTTTATTTTTATTTTCTCCTTTTCTTACATTTTCTCGGTGTCTTAACCTATCTGTGAAGTTTTACAGTTGTAGCTCAATGAGAACTTACATAAAATTCTATCCCAAAATTCCCTCCGTTCCGTTTGATTTTCTAAATATCTCAAGTCCGTGCGCCCCCTGGCGAAACGTTTTGTTTTGTGTCATCGGCTGTCATCGACCTCTGAATTAAGCTCTAAATTTTTAGCCTCTAGCCCATCGAGAAGTTACTTAAAACCCGGTTTCAAATTTCCAAATTATCTAATTTTTTCGATCCGTGCGCCACCTAACGGAATTTTTTTCTCCATTTGTTCCTTTGTCACGGTGTCTTAACCTGTCTCTGAGGTTTCATGTTTTGTAGCTCAATGAGAAGTTACTTTAAAATCGATCTCAAAACACCAAATTTTCAAATTCTTATCTAAATATTTCGATCCGTGCGTCACCCAACAGAATTTTATTCTCCTTTTCTTAAATTCTCTCGGCGTCTTATCCTATATGTAAAGTTTTACAGTTTGTAGCTCAATGAGAACTTACATAAAAATCAATCCCAAAATTCCCTCCGTATCGTACGATTTTTCTAAATATCTCATCCCGTGTGCCCCCTAGCGAATCTTTTTGTATCGTGTCCTCGGCTGTCATCGACCTCTGAACTAAGTTTGAAATTTCAAGTCTCTAGCTCATCGCGCCGGTTGGCGGAGCGAAGGAGCGACTGGCGCGCCTTGTTGGACGGCCATAACCGTTTAGACGGTTAAGCGCCAATTAAGTAAGTAAGTAAGCTCATCGAGAGTTACTTAAAGCTGATTTGAAATTTTCAAATTCTTATCCAATTATCGATCCATGCGCCACCTAACGGATTTTTTTTCCTTTTGCATTGTCACAGTGTTCTAACCTATGTGTAAAGTTTCACGTTTGTAGCTCAATGAGAAGTTACTTAAAAATCGATTGCAAGATTTGTATGAAAAGTGGACAAACATTCAACCGAGCTACTATAAGGAAGTAAAATCGGGGAAATACCATTAACGCCGATATCAAAAGGGGTGGCGTAGTTGAGTTTTTTCTAGGAAAAATCTACTGGACACATATTGTTGCGACTATTAGCAATTCCGACAGCAATATCGTCAGATGCTGACAGACAAAGCATCTACGTCACACACTATACAACACAGCATCTAAGAGCGCAGACGACTACAACATACACCTATACCAGTGGTTGGCGCGATATTTTGATTTGAAACATTGTCAGTGAAGTACGTGAATAATTCAACTGTGAAGCTCTACTACATACACGTACGGCTGTAAATAAGAACATTTCTATCGGCAGTTCGGTGATTGGAACGCAGACAGAGAGCAAGATCTAACGAGAATTCTTAGATTCGCCTCAATATTCTTTAAGTATTTTGTGATTTGAAGTATCGCTAATTATGTATATTGCAATGATTCTATTATTCAATGTAAGGAGACCGCTCCTATCGGTCGCCCATAAGCTGCCAAAAGACTTAAGCGATAAAATAAAAGCATGATCATTTTTCATTTATTGACTAACATAAAAAATGTATGCAAGTTATGACCAGAGTCCAGTTGGTTAGTCGCATAGTGTGCAAAATCTCCTTTTTCTATGAAACACATATCTTGACTAGTGAACCCATCTTCATATTTTAAGTGAATGCTACATGATACCAAAATTTTGCACTCAACCTATAGTATCGTCTACCATAGAGCTTCGTGGTATACTAAATACAATAATCTTTCATTTGATATAGTATATACCCATATGATTCTATACAGATAATCGGCATTTGAATGTCTGCCCTAACTCCTGCGTGTTCAGAAACGCACAAACAATGACGTGGCGTCTCGCATATAAGCGCTAAGGATATAGGTTGTCAAGTTGTGCTTTCTCGGTAGTGGTAGAGTAGTGGAGACAATTTTTGTAAAGATATGGGCGTAGTACATGTAGAAACTGGTAGTGTGCATAGCTTGCGATTAGTGAATATTTGGTGAATTTAAAAATCTACATAATGTAGCAAAGTCATATAATCACATTCTAACGTTAAGGAGAACCGCTGCGCTATCTATTTAACTATTTTTTGTTTTAAGTGCGTACATATTATTTTGTGCTGCTGACTGGACGTTTTTAATGAGCCAGTGGCCTTACGAACTCTGGCTACATTCACTCTGATGTGAGGTCCTATCTGTGATTCCATTAAGTTTCTGTGTGAAATTGGTACAAAAGTTTTTATCAATTGAACTATAATATCAAGATCGTATTGGTGTTCATGATTTTTACTAATCTTCAATCTATAAAGAAATGTATCTTTAATTAGACATACTAATTCAGATGTTTATAGTGAGAGCTTGTGAAAGTGTAGACTAGCTTATTTTGTATATAATAGCACTAACTATCTGATTCAGTATCAAGTGAAAATAGCAATGCACTTTGTCGCTTTAAGGCTTTTGGCGTTATTGAGCTCTTCATAAATACATAAATTCGAATATAAAATATCTTTTGATATTTGGTGACAGTAGGGACTTGAATTTTTGTAGAGATATTTTAAGTTTCAACATATACCAAAATAGTTCAGTTTCTGGAACTCCACTTGTGTACTCTGCGT
>JARSSU010009227.1:0-35674 GCA_029619165.1 Eurosta solidaginis
TTTCCCAAAAGCTAAAACGTTTATATCAGGCTTAAAATCACAATATAACAGTCTTAAAAGCTTCCATTGTGTAACAATTGTATCTGATCGCACTTTACCAAGTACGAAAAGTTATTTATTAGCGGTATATAGAAGTTTCGGCTTCTCCTAATGCCTTGTCGGGAGTAATTGTACATAAAACTTGTATATGACATCTAGAAAATCAAAGCGTTTTTGCATTTGCTTAAGAGTCAATATAAAAATTAAAATTTTGTTTTACCGCAGTCGTTGTACATCTGTAAAGTTATCGCTTTCAAGAATACTTCAGCTTACTTCCAACAAAATATTTTTTAATTCAAGGTAGTAAGTTTTATCACTTAAATCAAAACTTTTGAGCATGCAATAGGGAAGTGTAGTAGTTTACACAAAACGCAAAAACTATACGGCTATGCATTTGCTACGTCATGGCAAATACGCAATATAAAACCCGTAGATTATTATTTTGAATAGCAAATTAACACATGTCAAAACAAAACAATATGCAAAATTGTTCAGGAGCTTTCATTTGCTGTAACCAACGTTTCCAATACCAAATGCACAAAACTCCCTACTACGGGTTTTTATGTTGCGTATTTGTCTAGCATGAGTAGCAAATGCATAGCACGTTATTCGTATAATTTTTTGGCGCGTTTCCCATATGCATGCTTCAAACAATTGGAATACTTACGTCGTTAAGTGACGTAATTTTACGCACTACACGAATTAAAAAATATTTGTGTTGGAAGTTAAAGCTGAAATATTTCCTCTGGAAAGCGATATAATTTACAGTAGGGGAAGTGTAGTTAAGTCATAAGTATATAAGTAGGGAGTATAACGTTTATGTACTTTTGGTACTTTTCCGTAATTTCTGCCCATGTTAACAGACAGAGCTTCGAATTTCAACAATGCTACATATATTACAAAAAATGTGTAGGGCGGGTCGATTTAAAATCGACTCATTGCTCTGTGAAATTCGTTATTTTTATTGCTAGGGATCAAAGTACAAAAGAGAAAAAGAGAAAACTTTGCTGAAAAGAATCATACTCTAAACAAACGAATTCTGGACTGTACCACAATTTGGGTAGATCGTCGCGAACAACTCTTGGTCTAAGTAAGGTGATACTTTGGTTATTATGGTAGTAAGGGGTGCCAAAAAACAAATTTGAAAAATCCCACTTCTTTGACCCATTTTAGAGTGCCACATCGAATCCAAAGATATGACCGACACCCACTAACTTGTGGGAGTCCGATTCAACGCTGCCAGTGGCACCCCCTGGAACACCCTGGGGGTTCACTATACAAACATTTCAAAAAAATCGCGGTTCCCGCGGTTTTCCGGGACCGGTTCCGCGGGGTTTTTTTGCAACTTTACATGGAAAAATCAGCGAAATGACTATGTTTTTTCTTTTATGGAGTTTATTTTTCATCTTAGAATTTGTTAGGCAGAACATATGTAAATGAAAAAATGAAAAAAGAATTTAACTTAGTTAGAATAAAAAAGAAATTAAAAAAATTATCTCAGAAATGCGTTCTCGTTTTACAACCCTTTAAACACAAGACATCACTGTTTTTGTGATGCATTGCATGTCGAAAACATAGTTGTGTGGGTTTTTAATCTCAACGTTTAAAAAATGAAGGTATTTATCTACGTCTGGTGACAGAAGTGCAGATCGTTAAAATTGCTTGTGTTGTTTTTTAAGCCATCACAAGCCACAGCACGTCGAGTTAGAGATGAAATACCATTTCACCATTCTATTACCTCGTTCTCGTAGATATGACCATACATAACGCACACAGTTTTGTGAATGCATACATTATGAAGTCGTTGTGAAGAACATCAAAGTCTGTGACAGTGCTAATGTTCATATAAAAAAATATTTCAAAAAGAATAAGTAAGTGTTTTCGAGGCCCATTCAAATCAAAAAGTTTACAATGGAATCACCATCCTCTACACACCGGCAGATGTGCAAAGCACTACATCGACAACTATGGAAACCCAATGAGTCATATACCCAAGCATGCTGTACTGTTTTTGGATTGTTGTATTTCTGTCGTCTACTAATTTAACTCTGATCTCTAATTTACCAACATCTGGTTATCTTGAAGATGTATTTTTACTTACGCGAGACGTGCTAAACCAGAAACTCAAAAAAGTTTTCCATAAATCATTCTATTCAAGTACAAGATAAAATCAAGTACAAGATAAGTTGATTGGAATTGTTGAGAAAAAATACTTAATATGCGAAAGAAATAATACTGAAAAAAAGTGTAAAAAAGTTTTGATTTAATAAACTTGCATCATGACAAAGTGGTAAGAGCAAATCAAGTGAGAAGAAGACACACACCCAACAATTTACAGCGTATGTTAAAAAATCTTCTGGATGCACAATTTTTTACATTGGACATGTAATGCGATTGAAGCAGCTCCATGTGCATGCGGACTGGGTGCCCGAACGCCTCAAAGAGTTCATGCACGATCAACATAATCAGAGAAGACTAACAATGGATGCATTTATGATTAACACTGAAGACAGGCAAGCGAGCAAACGTCTATGTCATCAATGCCCAACATACCAAAGATCACGATGATCAACATACGCACCGCCACGGTTCAAGAAGATATGGATAGAAGCACAAGTTCACCAATCCACAGAGAGATACGATGTTTTAACTTTGCCTTGGTATGTGACAGATTTAGTGTGCTGACAGAGTAGCGTCAGCATTGGAGGGAACCGCTCTTTTGCAAGATTTTAAAATAAAGATAAGCATGGGAAACCTCTCATCATGGATATAATCGAAAGTTCGCTGAGAAAAAGAGAAATGCAGAAAGAAAGAAGTGCTTCGCAAACGGTTAGATGATACCAATTGTTAGCGTGTCATTCGATGCAGAAAGAGACGATATTTTAACTATAGATAAAATGAGTGAGAAGTATCATACTAGGATGGTAAAAAGAACCTCATTTGGTTATTTGAGAGAAACACAATCTGAATTGATTGGTTACGTAAGACTGGACATTGAAACCGCTGAATACAAAACAATCAAAATAAAGTGTGTTTTCAACGATAAAAATATATCACGGATGCATTAATTGGAATATGCACTGACGGTGAGCCACAAACACTGGCCCACACGGGAATTATACGACGATTCGAATTGACTATTAAACAGACCATTGCATTGTCGTTTGCCTTCTACACTCAACGACAAGTTCCGTTCGGCATTTGTTTGAAGCTTTTGATAAATCAACCAGCACTGGACCAAGATCGGCAACGTAAAATGAGCGTCAAATCGAAACTGTGAAACTCTTCCGGTAATTATTTGCTATCATTCATTATTATAATTGTCAACCACTTTTAATATTTTATATTATATATTTCAGGTGATGGACGGCTTCCAGAAAATTGAGTTGCAAAATATGCCCTGCTCCAGAAAAATTGAATTTCCACGATTCGAAGTACTTATACGACATGGCCCATGCAATTCTAGCGGCTGTGGTTCCGGTGGATCTGGCTAACATCAAACCAGGGAAAATTGTACATCTCGGTGGCTCACCAAGGCCGCAAGATTATTGCGATTATATGTGACACGGAAAATCTAGATGCAAATTTAAGAATTTGGTTGAATTTATAATTAAATGTTATGTGCCAATGTACTTCAATATCAAGTATTACAGCTCTGTCGTGTACGGCAGTGCATTATTTTTCAAGTCATGGTTGGTCACGATTCTAGAACCTCGTTTACGCAAATTGTCAATCAAGTAATTAAAGATAATTCACATTATGCGCATTCGGAAAAATACTTGTTATCAATGTTGTTTGATGATAGCAAAGAAAGCGGCGACTGTGCCATCAAGAAAATTCTACGCTATCGAACCGACGTTCACGAGCCAATGGAACTTAGAGTTTATAAAAAACCAGATATAAACTTTAATTGCACAATTTATACGGAAAATGATCAATTTGAATGATATAAATATCGTATTTGAACCACCATTCACGCGAAGAATTCCGTACGCTACATTGAAAGAATATTAATAAGATGATCCACCGTTTTAATGATCCAAAAATTCCATCACACATACAAAGAAGGGAACGACATGTTCAATTGCTAGCTAGCGTTTCCAAACGGGTTATACCGGAAAATGTAGAGGCTGTTATGGCGACGACATTAGAGAGCCGTGAGAAATGCCCAGACTTGAAAGTAAAAAAGACTTCTTAGCTTCTTTTCTATAACTCACTAAATTGATTTTTTCATTTACATATGTTCTGACTAATAAATTTCTAAGAGAAAAAATAGATATTATTATAAATAAATGATAAATATTATTATAATAAATAAATAAAAATAAAGAAAAAACATAGCTATTTAGCTGATTTTTTCATGTAAAGTGCAAACCGGCGATTTTTTGAAATGTTTGTATGGCGAACCCCAAGGGTTCCAAGGGGTGTGCCACTGCATCGGTGGCTCGGGCCTCAAAGTAGTGGGGGTCGGTCATACATTTGGACTCGATTGGAGCACTCTAAATGGGTCAAAGTGGGATTTTTCAAAATTTGCCCCTACCAAAAGTTGGACCCAAATGAGGGGCATCAGAGTTCGTTTTAGAGGTATGGTTCCTTTTTATTTTGATCCCTAGAATATGATTTCATAGAGCAATGGGCGATTTTTTTGCCTCCCCACAAATCGACCCGGCCTAATAAACACTCTTAATTGGTTTTGTTTTCCAATTGAAATATTTTGCTGTGCAAGCACATCGCTAACCTGTGTTGGCAAAAGATATGATTATACTGTCTTCGATAAATAGTCGGACGAGCCGCGACTCGGCAAAGTAGAGATGACCGTTGTGTCGGTGGCAGCAGTTACAACAGCAGTTTCTAACTTTGCACCATCCGTACAGTGTGATGAATGCTTCACTGCCTTTTCCAATTGCTTGGCGCCAGCAATTTTGCTGTTTGTAAAGCTTTAGCTGTATGCAAATATATAGATGGGTTAAAGTGGTTTTCGTATCTTTATCAACAACTCACCCTATACCATCATCACAGCCTTCTCGCTTCCCAAGGAAGTCGGTTCTATGTACCGGAGCGACTCGGGATTTTTCCCGACCAAGGACTGTCATTTCAGTGTGACCCCATTAAATTTGTTGCGTCCTTCCCACAAATTGTCATCCTCCCAGCAGCTCCTTGCAGCAGGACTGCTGCATATTCTCTTACTCCGGGAAGGCATCGAATCCAATCCGGGTCGTCTCCTGACCCCGGTCCTTTGTGGCTCCTTGCTGTTCACGCCCAAGGGCGTCCCGTAGTCTACGCCTAAGCGCCACTACCTTCCTGCAGCCCCGCTGCTCAGCAAGCCACAACAAGTACCCGCTGCTGCTCGCGCCCCACGCGCCAACAACTCAAACAGCTGCTACCACTCATAACTACTACCTTCGTAGTAGAGTCGGTAGCAATGCTGAGCATCAGCCCCTGCCCCCGTCTTCTCCTCCCCTCTTTTCCGGCAGCAATCGTGTAGGTCAGGGAAACAGACTCTTGGTCCCTACCTCCGTTTACACCGTTTGCCAGCACAGAATATATAGGTTTGCGACATCCGCCCAATGCAGCTCCTGCCTTGGGTGGTGCCACTTTCCTAGATGTTCTGGTCTCCGCGACGGCAACCCCCCGACGGGTTTCATCGCGCCATGTTGCCAGGTCGCAAACCCAAATCATCCGGGTACCCCAATGCTTGCCCAAGCACACCCAGTCTCAGGGCCACAACAGCAATTACGTCCTGGCCTTCCACAACCCAGGCGTAGTCACCCGTCACTTACCCACAGAGTGGCGGCGTCTCCCCTTATGCACTTCAGAATTCTGCAGTTAAACTGTGATGAACTAACTGGGAAGATTACGGAGATAGTCGATTTCATGAAGCAGCACAACATCCGCATTGCTGCGATTCAAGAGACTAAACTCACAGCAAGATCGGCATTGCAGACCTGCTCTGGGTATAATGTCAACAGGAAAGACCGCGAGAGCGGAAATGGGGGCGGCCTCGCGTTTATCATACACCTCTCTGTGCAATATTATATATTTGATCCTGGCATCGACCGCACGGACAATGTCTTAGACGTCAAAGCCTATCTGTCCGGTCAGCCGATGCAAACCTAGAAATCATCAACATCTACCACGCTCCTGCCACCTGTTGCCCCAGTGGATACCGCCCTAATATCAGAGCCTTACTCACTGGCAACAATCGCATTATCTTAGGCGATTTCAATGCCCATCACGATCTATGGCATTCAAACTTGCGGGCGGACAGTAGGGGTGAGATGTTGGCGGATCAAATAGAAGAAACGACAATAAACGGAGACGCCCGCCCCCACACGTATGGTAGGGAGCTGTCACAGTTCGCCAGATATCTCAATCGTGAGCGCAGAACTCGTTCAACTGGCAGCCGATGGTAACATTGGCATCCGACCACCTGCCCATACTTATTTCGCTCGAGCGTACCGCCGACTTCATCGTCACCGAAAAACGCACTTTCATAAACTTCAAAAAGGAAAGTGGGAAGAATATAAATCTTTTACAGACAACCGCTTTGCTGCCCTCCCTATCCCGACTGATGCCCGCCAAGGGGAGCGTGCCTTCCGTAAGGTCATTGAATCCGCCTCGCCACGTTTCATTCCCGCCGGGAGAATTCCCGAAATCCGGCCACACTTCCCGGCGGAGGCCGCGAGAGAACGTGACCTTATAAGACAGCTTGATCCAGGCGACCCCCAAATAAGGGATATAAACCAACGCATCAGATTTCTTGTGGACGAACACAAGAGGGCGAAATGGGAGGAGCACCTGAGAGGTTGTAACCTCTCTACCGGTGTGGGTAAACTTTGGTCCACCGTAAAGTCCCTATCGTATCCGACTAAGCACAAAGACAAAGTTTCCATCGCCTTTGGCGACAAAGTGCTGTCGGATGCGAAAAAATGCGCGAACGCTTTCTGCCGACAATATATAACGCATCCTACGGTCGACAAAGATAGGCGGAGAGCCAACAGACACGCACATAAACACAAATTCAGCGCGTCACCAATCACCATCACCGCTAAAGAGGTTGAGGACGCCATTGGTCATGCTAAACCATCCTAAGCAGTGGGCCCAGACGGCATAGCCATGCCGATGCTTAAAAGCCTAGGGAAAGAGGGTTTCAAATATTTAGCGCATGTCTTCAACCTGTCTCTTTCCACCTTTGTCATACCCGAGAAATGGAACTTGGCCAAGGTGGTCCCGCTACTAAAGCCTGGGAAACCAGCTAACATAGGTGAGTCGTATCGTCCGATATCTCTGCTATCGCCAGTAGCAAAGACGCTTGAAGCCATTTTGCTCCCTTATTTTCCAAGCAAATTTGCAGCTAGCCTCTCATTAGCATGGCTTCACAAAACTCCATAGCACTACCACCGCGCTAAATGCCATTAGCACCCAGATAAATTGCGGTTTAAATCAATACCCCCACCATAGAACAGTACTCGTAGCGCTAGACCTATAAAAAGCTTTTGATACGGTCAACCATGGCTCGTTACTGCAAGACCTGGAAGGGTCTACCCTTCCCCCATGTCTTAAAAGGTGGACGGCAAATTATCTGGGTGGTCGGCTGGCATCGGTGCAATTTAGAAACGAAACATCAAAACCAAGGAGAATTAAACAAGGGGTGCCACAGGGTGGTGTCCTATCCCCACTTTTGTTTAATTTCTATAGAAGGAGTCACGGAAGGAGTCACAATCGTTTCCTACGCCGAAGGCTGCACAATAATGGCTACAGGCCCAGGCCCAAAGATCGATGAGCTATGCAATAAAATAAACGGCTACCTCCCTGATCTCTCCAGTTTTTTCGCCTCGCGAAACCTGGCATTATCACCGACTAAATCTTCCGCGACCTTATTTACAACATGGACGTCCCAAATGTCGACCATTTTGAACATCCACGTCGATGGCACTACGCTACCGACTGTCCTACACCCCAAAATCTTGGGTGTGACGTTTGATCAGGATCTACATTTTGGTGAGCACGCAGCCGCAATTGTTCCGAGAATTCAGAGCCGTAACAAAATCCTCAAATCCCTCGCTGGCAGTACCTGGGGAAAAGATAAAGAAACGCTCATGACTACATACAAAGCAATTAGCCAGCCGATTACGTGCTACGCGTCACCCATATGGTCACCAAGCCTAAAAATTACCCACTGGAAGAAGCTACAGGCCTGCCAAAATACTGCTCTCAGAATTTCCACGGGCTGTCTTCTTATGTCCCCAGAACACCATCTGCATAATGAGGCGAGAATACTCCCCATCAGGGAGAGAAATGAGATGCTGACCAAACAGTTCCTGTTGAATACCCAGAAACCTGAGCATCCCAACAGACATCTGATTGATGAACCAGCACCGCCTAGGGGCTTAAGGAGTCATCTTCGTAAGCATTTTGAGGAAATACGGCACCTGAGAACCCAGCCGTATGAAGCGAAAAAACACAAGCAGGTCCTTGGTGAATTCCATAAACAGGCGTCGGACCTTTATGCCGGGAATTGCCCGGTGAATCCAGTACTTAAAGAAAAGTATCCAAAACTCGCGGAAGAGGAACGCATACTCCCCAGGGAAACGCGTGTCACTCTTGCTCAACTTCGTTCGGGATACTGTAACAGGTTAAACTCTTACCTATCCAGAATCAACTCCGACATACAAAATGTATGCCCCGCTTGCAATGTGTCCCCACATGACACCAACTATCTCCTTAATTGTAATGTGGAACCAACGCCTCTAACACCCCTTTCCTTATGGTCCACCCCTGTTGAAACGGCAAGTTTCCTTGAAATCCCGTTAGAGGATATTGATGACAATTTGTGATCGGTCGCGGCTGTTAGGTGGGGCGAAGCATTGCTACAACAACAACAACAACATCACAGCCTTCTCATCGATTTTGAATATGTGTACTGTTTCAGTATTCAGACCCAGTTCCGTTTGGTGCAATATTTTCGATTTGATGAATATGTATACTATCCGTTAGGCAGACAATTGGGTGCGTTCGATTCATTCATATACTGTGGGTATTTGAGCCGTAGACGCAATGGGAGATATTTTGATTCTTTTTGAAGTGTAACATGTGTAAACAGTTGGGTTTTTCTGCTGTCACCATCACCACTAGAGAGCTATTGAAGAAACGTTCGACCAAGATAATATGTTGCGATTTACGCGCATAGATTTCTTCCACCTTGTCACAGTTATTGATGGAGAAAATGCGAAAGCCATATTTACCATCCAATACGGAAATTGAACTGTAGAGGAAGAAACGTTTTATAAAATTTAATAAAATCAAATAATGATAGTTGTGTTAAAATGGGGTAAAGTATTGTATGTTAAATTATAGCGAAGTTTGAATAGGTCTCATTCTTCATTCTTAGAAACATGTACGAAGGTACCTCGTAAGATATTAAAAATTCTCGACGCTTTTTTTGCAATAACTTAAAAAAAAATTCATACTCATCAAATTTCTGTTTAACTTCTACATATCAATAGCTACCTTTACCACCAGAAGGAGTCACTATTGCTTCTACACCTATGCTGTTGTTTCCTACATCGATAAGCTTTGTAATAAAATAAACAGCTATCTCCCCAATCTCTCCTTCACTAGGGTAGGCACCTCGTCGTTGGCGTGAGGGCTTAGCCGATCTCCATAGCGCCCGACTATGAGGCGGAGCTGTTTAGGACTGGCATCTACGTCGTTTTGCCTCATAGGAGGGCGGCGGGATGTCGGTGACCAAGAACTGCCAACCCCCTAATCCAGGGTGTTATGCGGACCGTGCGTATTGGACGACTTGCAGCCAGGGGATAAATTCGGCTGTATTCGAACGGAGCCTTCCCGATACCGGACCACCTCGGGAAGTATTTATGGCCTTAACACAGTAAGGGGCGCTGCTGTGGCTGACGGCCTTTCCCCGTATATAATACTGGACCGCTGAGCCCTCCTTGTCAGGCTGGTGGTCGTACGACCAAGATGAACGACTCATTAACAAAGTGTAATAAGGAGGATGATAAGAGGAGGACTGAGTCGCAAGCCAAGTACGACGAATACGCATTAAGCGATGCGTCGGACTCGGCAAGCGAGAGTAGTGCTGATTCAATGAACTCCGTGTTGGAAAAGCACACAAATGAGTAGAAGAGTGGAGAAGTGTACGGAGCAGGGGAAGTAAAAGAGCTCTCTCGCAGTACTGTGCAACACTAAGAATTGTCCAATGCCTGGGAGCAGTGGTCGACCCAACAGAAGTGGAGAGCGAGCGCTTGGAATGGGCCCATGAGGCGGTAGAAGTAGGTCGAAGGCAGTTCAAAAGGTTTGCTGCTAGAAACCCTCGGTTCTGCAACCGCTACGAGGAAGAAGCGTCGAATCGTAGAATGAAGAGGCAACGTTCGGCGGAAGGTGACAAGCCTGCTTTCGAGAGGCAGAAAGGACCCAGTCCCAGAGCCGCGAGGTAGGGCAGTCGCATAGACAAGACAAGTAGGCCAAAAGCTGTAAGACAGATGGTCCCCAATAGCGAGGTAGCTACTACCTCGAAAGCTGCAAGTCAGAGGGAAGTTCCAACTACGGAAGTAGGAGATAAGCTAAAGAGAGATAACGCTAAGACTCCGGCTTTCTCGGAGGTGCCAAAGGGAATTAACAGTAAGACGCCGGCTTTTCCCAAGAAGATGAGTGATTCGATGGGTGCAAAAAGACTGAATCATGTACCGCACTCTTGGAGAACTGCTCGTGTAGCTTTCCTACCAAAGGCGGGGAAGATCGGTCACATGTATCCCAAAGATTGTAGACCCAATAGCTTAACATCATTTCTGCTCAAAACCTTTGAGACGCTGATAGATGTGTACCTAAAGTCCAATGTGGATTAAAATCTGCTCTCCACAACACAACAGGAGTACACCAAAGGCAAGTCAGTAGACACCGCATTGCATAGGGTGGTAAAAAGCATAGAAAAAGCCCTGGAATATAAGGAATATGCTCTAGAAGTCTTCTTAAACATTGCCGGGGCTTTCAACAGTGTTTCTAAATGGGCGATTATGGATGGTCTTAATTACGTTAAAGTACATCCAGCCTTACCCAGATGGATCGACTGCATGTTAAACTGCAGTAAGATTACATCGCAATGGGGATTGTACGCCGCCACGAAATTAGAGGACAGGTGCACTCCGCAGGGAGGGGTGCTATCACCTCTGCTGTGGACGGTGGTCATTAACCAACTGCTCAGGGGATTCTACGAGGGACCAGCAAAACTTATGGTTTACGCAGATGACGTTGCATATGGTCTTGTTTACAAAGAGGTACAAAGTCCCTAAGTTAGGAGGGGCGACCCTACCGGAGAAACCGTGCACAAAATATCTAGGAATCATCCTAGACAGTAAGCTGTCATGGAAGCTCAACGTGGAGGAGAGGTTGAGGAAGGCTTCAACGGCACTTTAGGCATGTAAAAGAGTGCAAAAGAACCGGCATATACGATCAGAAGGCACTCGAAGACGATGCCTCAAAACTAACAACCAAAAGCAATAATTATTATTTCACTGACACAAATTTTATAGGGTTTTCTTCGGGAGTTGGACACAATCTTTTCATTATATTACTTAAAAATTTAAAGGCTTCATTCTGTATTGCGAACGATAGCTCAGACGAACGATTCACCTTCAAACGATTTCGTCTAGAAATGGTATTCTCTATCATTTTCGTTCGGTCTTTACGTTTCTAACTAACACGAAGGCAAAAGTAATTGTCAAGTGATAAGTTGCCATCGTTTAACATAGTTCAAATACACTAGCGATTCGTCTCTGATCCGCAACGAAAGTTCGTTTCGTAATAGAGAACGAGGCCCTAAGATTAGACATTTTTTTCAATTTGTATTTTGATTTACCAGCAACAACAGAATCATCTTTAATTGTACGCCGCACAATCATTATAGCATCATGTAACGAAGCTCAGTTTCTTCCAAAAATTGTTCGGCACCGCCACGTAAAATCTATGTACATGTTCTAGCATTAACGCAACCTTTAAATAATTATAAAATATGAAAATAAAATCAATTTCAAACCCACTATCAAACCTTGGAAAACGTTGAAACGTTCACCACCAACTTGACGTTCTTCAAAGTAATCACATGGACCCAAAACACTTGAATTCATTAGCTGTAGTCATAACAGCACCACCACAAGCTTTCATTGTACGTTTCAAATCTTCTTCTGGTGCACGAACAGCACAGAACATATCACAAACTGCAAAATACTGTGTGCCAACATCACCAATTGGTAGTTTAGATAACACAAAATTGATGCCTTACTTAGCTAGTTCATTGTACAGAATACGCCATTCAGCATCAACATTTTCTGATACTCTTGAATATTATCAACACGTACTTTTCAGAATTATCACGCTCAGCCTTGAATTCCAAAACTATATTTAATAATGCGATTTTACATCTTTTGTGTGACGTTGGGTCCATCAAAGGAAAGTACATCGTTCACAACAATTTTAGAAAATAAATGTTTTTGTTGATGAATAAGTTTGGAGAACATTGCTGTGGCAGCGTGTTTTCCAATAAATCACGTTGTTGTTCCTTTGATTGGCGCTTCGACATGTACAGCCATGTCATATTTTGGTCATGCATATTTATAATGCTTTACGTATAGCTTTAATGATGATATGTGCATGCACGCCTTCCTCAACATATGGTTTAACTTGTTTTAAGATTTCACCTGTTTAAAGTACTACTGAAGTGGTGCCATCGCCGACCTAATAAGAGAAACATTTTTATTCTACACATTCTAATATAACAAAAAACTTACCTCAGCATCTTGAGATTTGGCGATGTCGATTAGAGTTTTACGGCTGGATGTACAATATCCAAGAGTTTCATAATGGTTGCACCATCATTTGAAATTGTGGCCCTACCATTGGAATCAACAATATGTTTGTCCATACTGTGTGAACCCAATGTAGTGAGTACAGCGTCCACAATTGAATGCGAGGCATTGATGTTCGATATGAGTTGAGGTTCTACCTTGAGAGCTATCGGTACCCAAATATTTTTTACACAAAAACTCAGGTACCCAATACAAGTTCAGGAAGTTCATATTTATCGACACGCTGTCCGGTGTGGCGCAAATGTTGGAAATATACAGTTGGCACTGTTGAGAAAAAATATGGATCAATGTACACAAGTAAAAGTGAAAGATTTTTTTGACCATCTGTTGTTACTTTACACATAAGACATTGGAAACGACGACCAGCATCTACAAATTGCATATGAGCCTTGCAACGATTACATCTAATTGGACCCAATTCACCAAAATTTACAATTCATATTCACCCTCAACCGTTCGTGCCATTGGTGAGACGGTAAGTGTAATGGACACAGCTGTTGTTTTTAATAAATCAGCTGTTGCAGGTATGCAATACAAAGATGACCTGCAAAGAAGAAAGATCAATGTAATTGCCAAACAACACATTAATTTCGAATATCGATACCTAACGTAACGTTGCGAGGAGTTAGGTACCCTGATCTTCTACCACATATTTTGTGGTCACCAATGGTGACATTAAACCCAATAAACATTAGTAATAAAAGCACCACCAGCGCTTTTTTGATTTTCAATGATAACGTTTATCGGATTTGGCATCTGATCGGGATCTAAACGGCGTTGAGCTTGATCATACTGTTGCGGCTGTTGATATTTACCAGTAACAGGTGCAGGTGGTTGCTAAAGAAAATAACACAAAAATAATCATCAGCAAATTTTGAAATATATTAGTTGTGTAAGGATACATTATAACCAGGACGTCCGGACGTGTCCGGGTATTGGGGGTTGACTGGGCATTGGCGCCTGTCCAGGTTTTGTTGGTGGCATCATTTGACCCATGTAACCACGTGGTGCACCTGGTTGTTGTAGAGTATAACCTCGCTGTTGAGGTTGTGGACGATAACCAGGGTGTGGTGGATAGCCCGCATGTTGTGGCATTGGCAGATAGTCAGGCTGGGGAGGTTATTGCTGCTGCTGTCGTGGCATTGCATAACCCGGTTGTTGTTGTGGTATATGCCCCACCAGGTCCAGTAGATGCGGGCGGCATACCTGTAGGACTATGTTGCTCATGGCCACCAAATGGCTGGTGCATAGGGTGTTGAGGTGGCATTTGACCGGATTGTGACTGCATTACACCAGACTGTCGTGGCATTGGACCCGACTGCATTGGCATTTGATATTCACCTGTTTGCTGGTATGGAGCTGTAACACCGCCTGTAATTCATGTTGGTGGTGTAGCTGAAACTGGTGGTTGGCCAGTCTAGAAAAATAAGAAAATTTGTTAAACACAAAATATGAGGCAAGCCAGGTATATTTGCTCTATTTATAGTCATCTTATTTATTTTTTTCTTTTTTTTTATTGGGACCACCATGTACAGCTTTCCCTGGCGGTGTCGTTGCTGGAGGCGATGGCGAATCCATGGAAGTTGGCGCATTGGCTTGATGCGGCGGCTTAGCTGTTTCACCATATTGACCAGCTATAAAGTTATTGTTCGGTTGTTGTTGTTGCTTGTTGCGCTTGCATGCCATTTCATGGTATATTGGATAATGGTAGAGCATTTTGCTGAGTGGCATTATATGGAGGAGCACCTGGTAGGTTAGCATTTGTATATGGTGTATTGGGTTGCGGAGCATTCGGAGCCATTGCTTCAATGGATTCATGGATAAGCCGCTCCTAGAATTTGTGGATGAAGAAAAGGGGAAAAATAAATATATGATTAACATTGTTTTATTTATTGGGCTAACTTAAGTACATTATTGAATTACTTTAAAGTTCGGGCGGCGCGAGTTAGAGCAGATTCATTTAAAAGACTTACCGAAAGGGTGTTAACTATTGTCTATTTTATCCAAACATACAAAAAATGGCGGCCACCGTGGTGTGATGGTAGCGTGCTCCGCCTACCACACCGTATGCCCTGGGTTCGCACCCCGGGCAAAGCAACATCAAAATTTTAGAAATAAGGTTTTTAAATTAGAAGACAATTTTTCTAAGCGGGGTCGCCCCTCGGCAGTGTTTGGCAAGCACTCCGGGTGTATTTCTGCCATGAAAAGCTCTCAGTGAAAACTCATCTGCCTTGCAGATGCCGTTCGGAGTCGGCATAAAACATGTAGGTCCCGTCCGGCCAATTTGTAGGGAAAATCAAGAGGAGCACGACGCAAATTGGAAGAGAAGCTCGGCCTTAAATCTCTTCGGAGGTTATTGCGCCTTACATTTATTTTTATTTTATACAAAAAATTCTCCACCGCTGTTCTCAAACAAATTTGATTCGTTAAACAAACAAATTTGATTATTCTTTTTGTTCAATTGTATGAAAACTTAAAATTTAATCAGCAAAGTTATTCAAAAAAGATTCGAAAAAGTAATGATAAAGAGTGATTTTCAGTGTTTGATGAAGCCCGTTTCGGTAATTCTATACGACAGCATGACACTCTTAATTCACATCCAAAAATATCGGGAGGGGATTCTAGAATTTTTACAATATCCTGTAAATAATAATTTTGTATTAATACAAATAGTTTTAAGTATTCTAACCCGGGGCCACATTTTGAACGTGTTTTTGGTGATACGCTTTACTGAACATATAAGGAGCACTTCAAAGCAAATTACAAACCAATAAATCTTTGATGTACTCACTTGATAGTTTTCGGCTTTGAGTCGAGCTTTGTATCTTAAAAGATGGATCATATTGACGTAAAATTTTTTCATATTCAAGCAGCTTATCATTATCACTTTTACTGCCGCTTTCGTTATCCTTATTTATTGATTTATACTCATCCCAATCATTGTCCTTTAAGCCAAATGTATCGATACCTTTATCATTGTGGGCCAGTAAAGAAATAATACACATACGTTCTTGAGCCGCTGCAGTATGTCTTTTTGCTATTTCTTGTCGGTGAGCTTTACGTTGTTCTTTACGCTGTAAGATTTCGTTAACGACTTTTCTATAGGCATGTCCGTTGGTGGTTTCTTGGAGTTGGTTACTTTTTCCATTTGTGCTCGATTTCCAGGCAACGAAGCGTATTGTGTTGTTGATTCCATTTGTTGGAGACGTGCACGAAGTGCAACAATTGTTTTCTGGAAAAATATTAGAATTTGTAATATTGTACAACTACAAACATAAATACATATTAAATCCACTTTCCAAACACTTACATCCAACATCGCTAAGTTATTTATATTATTTTGTAGTGCAGATTCAAATTCTTCAATCTCCCCATATTGTTGTTGTTCGTAAAGTTCTCTAACGCTAGACATAAATCGTAATTGATTTTCCAAATATAATTGCTTATTTCTAGCACGTCGGAACTTTATTTCGAGAAGACGCCAAGTCCAAGTTCTGTGTTGTATTTTGATTGTTGGGTATTACGAATGCAAGTTGAATTTTTTTCACATTTTCTGAATAATAATCTATATCAGACCAACGCCTCAGGTCCTCCAAATAAACTCTTATTTACATAATTTATTTGGCAAACTTGAAATTTTCACCGCCGACATCGATGCTCATTAGAAATGGGGGACTAGCAGAACATTTTTTTGCAAGCAACAATGACGTGTTTCACCATCCGTATGAATATAACAGGTGCGAGAGAGCACGATACATAGCGGGAAAGCTAAAGTTGTCAACATGCTATTTCATTAGGAGAATTTTTATTCCAAATCGTCACCCCTGTCAAAAATTCATGTGGCTGTGTGTATTTTTGGTCACACGATTTTTGCAGGATTGTTAAGGAATGTGGCTTTAAAGTTAACCCATTCTTCATTCAGTAGTGGAAGAAGAGACTTCACTCCTGAACTCATTCGAAGAAAGAATGAAGTAATTGAAGAACACAAACATTTTTCATTTTTTCAAAGCATTCAAATGAATGCAGCATTCGCTGAAAGTTGCACACATTTCTCTAGTACCAATCAATTATGAAAAACGCACAAAACCCGCTCAAATATCACATGGTTGCATTTAATTAAAGCCAATTCAAAATATCAACACAAAAATTTAATTATTGTCCGTGATGACCAGTTTTTTCGTTATTTAAATGGTAACAAACCACAAAGAAGTTAACTGGAGAAGTATTTTTATTGAAAATTTTCTAAAAATTGAATAATAAAAGAATCAAATGACAACTATTTCAACATCCCTGTTCAGAAAATTGTCATCGTTCTAAATAAGTGTTGCCAATGTGCCATATAAAAGGAACTTGCATGAAAAAGTACTAACCTACATTTGATCGTCCTCAATTGGTGATTAAACAATTGAAGAAAAGGCAATTCATTATAAAAGCTCTTAACACAAGTTCCTTCATATATACTTCTTGGCGGTATATGGTCAAATACTGTATCTATACTGGTTTGTGGGTTTGCAAATTGCAATAGTAATATACTATTTTTCTCTATTTTCTAAGAAAAATATTCTTCTAAACACAGTAGTTTGTAATTACAGTCAATTAACGTAGGCTCTATAGATAGTTTTAGCTTTCTTGATAGCAAAGAAAATTGACTTTGAATACAAATCTGTTCAACTAAGATAGAATTCAACCATCCAAAGCAATTGCAATCTTTTACCAATGCCGTGCAAATAGGCAGATAGACTAATGATCCTTCTCAATCACTCGGGTCCTATATTTATGTCCCGTCAAACACTGTCAAAACATCAGCTGTAAAAAAACTGTAGTTTGATGGAGCCACTCAATCTTTTTGTGGGGAGGGAAATTAATAACCTCTGAAGAGTTTCTACCTATGCAAAATTTTTTTTTGTGGCACAGATGAAGGAAAACGGGGAAGGTGACTCAGGTGAATAGAAAAAGCCTGAATCGCTGTAGGACGATGTCATGGAAATATACATAATTTTATCGAAATTCTCAGAATTAGGAAGGTCCAACGAAATCCCCGATAGACCTATGTACTTTGGTGTATTTAAATTTCAATGACTTAAACTCTGGTATCTGTTTATGTTATATCATCGACAAAAAATATCCAAAATTTACTCTATTTGGTCAATGCACAATGTTTTCATTTACAAAATCCGTTTTACAACAATAAGTAGGACATATAGTAACATTTTGACATATATCAAGAAAGCAAAAGATTGTCTTTGCGAAGTTTCAGCAAAATTCGGCTATATCTTCATGTTTTTGGAATACTTTATATAATCAAGAGCCCAATGCTTTTATATACGCAAGTTATTCGCGAGATATACCTAAAAAAGAAACCAATCAACTCACAAGAACCTCAATTTTTTTGATCTTACACGATTAATGAAAGAAAAATGGACCCAATTAGGAAGTATACAAAATCTGCTATGAAGTACTATTTCTTGTATGTCTTATGTTTGGACACCATGGAGATGATTTAAGACTTTCTAGTTTTATAATAAACTACTTGAATAATTAGAAGGGGCTATTATTTCTATTGACCAGTTTTACGTCTTTTTGCACCCAACTCCCAAATTGATCTAACATATCTGGGGGCAATGGAAGTATACAAAAAAACATATATGTAATACTCCTATATTGCTACAAAAGGCTAGGTACATTCCCCAACATCAGAGTGCCGATATATTGCTTTTTAAACGTTTTTGTTTTCGTATCCAATGCTGCTACAATCACAAAAATTTTATAGGCTGTCTTGTTTTGATTTCGAATTCAAAACACATTGCGAGCATTTTCTATTAGCAATATAGGAGGAGTATTACATATATGCAAAAAAATAACCTTGGGGAAAAATTATTTAGTACTGAATGGAAAAAAGTGTGCATTCATTTCAAGTTTACATTAATTAAAGATTGGGAATGGTTCCTACATGTTGAATTATATTTTACCATTCAATAACACACACGTTTTGGCTTTGAGCTAAAGTATTTTAAGCCAATCAGGAATGGAGATTTATAATATGAAACCAAAAAAATTACAATATTTAAAAGAATGCTGAGAGAATGCACACTCAATTGATTCAATCTTTTTACAGCTCTGGAAGGAGAGTGATCACTTCAAAAAATTTTTATAAAACACAGATTGCATATGTAAATTATTTCATTTATTTACATAGACCATATACATATAGCAAATAGATAGCCTTGTATTTTGTTAACACTGATGATAAATTTGTCAAAATCCTGCAAAATTTTTGACAATATGCTCGAACAAAGAGTTGTTATGAACACAGCATGAATTGAAGATATACATACATGCATTAAGCTTTTGCACCTTTACAATTCTTAGGTAGGTAGGTAGGTGAAATGGCTGCGACCCTGGTCGCCCAAGTAGCTATTTAAAGCCGTTTTGTTGACATGTAACTCGTCTAAAAACCTACGGAATGTTACGGTCAATGTATTACAACCAGCCAGAGTTATTAATAAAATTAAGAATATTCGGGATTGCTCTCACAGATAACCCTCTGAGGTCTTCCAGAAACGGGGTTCCAAGGAACCTTAGCCGGGCTCTAGCTAGAACCGGGCATTTACACATAAAGCGTTCTACTGTCTTCCTGGCATTTGGTACCTTGCAGCTTTTGCAGTAGTCGTTATACGGAATGCCCATCTTTTCCGCATGCGTACCTACTGCCTAATGACCGGTGCAGACTGCACTTTTATCGCTGTTTGGCTATCCGACAGGATGCAAACTTTACCAGCTATATTCAAGCCTACCTGTTATTTGCAGGCTTGTCAAATCGCGAATGATGCAGACAAATCTAGGGACTCAGAGAAGACTTCGGCTCCCACTCCCGATTCCATCTTGGAGCCGTCAGTGTAGATTTGGATGTCGACCCTTATGCCCGGGTTTCTCTTCCACTCGTTCCTGCTTAGAATGGCGGTATTACAACCGTACTCAAACTTTAGTTTGCGAGGGTAGTAATCTGTCTCGGTACTACATGTACCATTCGGAAGTTTCTTTAGGATACTACTATGCCCTTGCTGAGTATCCTTCCAACACCCAGACTCCCTGAGTCTCAGTGCGGTTTGTGACGATGTACAAAGTATATGCAAGTCGATCGGAAGCAGGTGCAAAATAGGGTCTAAAGCAGCTGTGGGGCAAGTGCATCCGGCCCCTATGGCACCAACGCACGCAGTGTGTTGGACTTTTTCCAGGCTGGTGAGATTGTACCTCTTACTTAGAGCTTCCCATCAGACTATGGAACCATAAGTAACCACCGGTCGCACCACCGCCTCGTACATCCAACGTACCATGCTTGGCTTGAGTCCCTATTTCTTACCAAACATTGATTTGCAGGCATAGAAAGCGATGCAGGCCTTCCGTACCCGCTCTTCTATGCATACTTTCCAATTCAACTTGTAGTCAATTGTTAGTCCCAGATACTTGGTATTCGATGACAGGTTTAGTTGCTGGGCGTTTAAGAATGGTAGTCTGAAGGCAGGTGGTTTGTACTTCCCCGTGAGGAGAAGCAGGTCCATCTTCTCGGGATTTAACCTAAGGCCACATCCCTGTGCCCACCTGCTGAGTTAAGCCAAGGCCCTTTCCATGATTTCGCTCATTACGGAGGGGAAAGGACCAGAGACCAAGATCGCCACGTCGTCGGCATGCGCCACGATCTTTTATGGTGATCAACCGAGGCAGAGGTGAAAGCACACGCCGCCCCCCCCCCTCCTCCTCCCGGTGGTGTGTCGCTGCATACCTGCTTGCCAAATCCAAAGCCGTTGAAATCCAAAGCCGTAGTGGCTCTTCAACCCCTGCCCTACCGTGGGCAGCCTCAATCGCTTCGGCTCTTACATTGTTAAACGCGCCTTACGCATCAAAAAACGCAGCCAGAATGAACTGCTTGTGATGAAGGGACTTTTCCACCGTTCGAACTACCTCATGTAGCGCGGTTTCTGTGGATTTCCCTCTCAGGTACGCGCGCTGTGCCGTGGAAAGTGGAGCCTCGCTTAGAAGCTCCCGTATATGTATATCTAGCAGCCTTTCGAACGTTTTTAGGACAAAGGACGTGAGCATTATTGGCCGAAAGTCTTTAGCTACTTTGTGCCCCCTTCTGCCGGCCTTAGGGATGAAAAGCACCTATGTTTTCGTCCACGAGACCGGAATATGATTGAGACGAATGCATGCCTCGAATATCTCCTTTAGTTCCTTAACCAAAGATTTCTGTGTCTTCGCAGCATAATAGGTAGAATACCATCCACGCCCGGTGATCTATGTATGGAGAGAAGCTATCTATTGCCCATACAATTTTCTTCTGCGCTAAACGGTTGTCTATGAGATTTAAAAAAAAACAAGTATTTTTAGCTCAAATTTATTTTTATTCATTATTGGAATAAGTAAAAACAAGTAAGGAAGGTTAAGTTCGGGTGTAACCGAACATTACATACTCAGTTGAGAGCTATGGTGACAACATAAGGGAAAATAACCATGTAGGAAAATGAACCGAGGGAAACCCTGGAATGTGTTTGTATGACATGTGTATCAAATGAAAGGCATTAAAGAGTATTTTATGAGGGAGTGGGCCATAGTTCTATAGGTGGACGCCATTTAGGGATATAGCCATAAAGGTGGATCAGGGTTGACTCTAGAATGCGTTTGTACGATATGGGTATCAAATGAAAGGTATTAATGAGTATTTTAAAAGGGCGTGGACCTAAGTACTATAGATGGACGCCTTTTCGAGATATCGCCGTAAAGATGGACCAGGGGTGACTCTAGAATGCGTTTGTACGATATGGGTATCAAATGAAAGGTGTTAATGAGCATTTTAAAAGGGAGTAATCCTTAGTTCCATAGGTGGACGCCGTTTCGAGATATCGCCATAAAGGTGGACCAGGGGTGACCCTAGAATTTGTTTGCACAATATGGGCATCAAACGAAAGGTGTTAATGAGTATTTTAAAAGGGAGTGGGCCTTAGTTCTATAGGTGGACGCCGTTTCGAGATATCGCCATAAAGGTGGGCCAGGGGTGACTCTAGAATTCGTTTGTGCAATATGGGTATCAAACGAAAGGAGTTAATGAGTATTTTAAGAGGGAGTGGGCCTTAGTTCTATAGGTGGACGCATTTTCGAGGTATCGCAATAAAGGTGGACCAGGGGTGACTCTAGACTTTGTTTGTACGATATGGGTATCAAATGAAAGGTGTTAATGAGTATTTTTAAAAGGGAGTGGGCCTTCGTTTTATAGGTGTTCGCCTTTTCGAGATATCGCCATAAAGGTGGACCAGGGGTGACTTTAGAATTTGTTTGTATGATATGGGTATCAAATGAAAGGTGTTAATGATTATTTTAAAAGGGCGTGGGGCTTAGTTCTATAGGTGGACCCCTTTTCGAGATATCGCCATAAAGGTGGACCAGGGGTGACTCTAGAATTCGTTTGTGCAATATGGGTATCAAACGAAAGGAGTTAATGAGTATTTTAAGAGGGAGTGGGCCTTAGTTCTATAGGTGGACGCCTTTTCGAGATATCGCCATAAAGATGGACCAGGTGTGACTCTAGAATGCGTTTGTACGATATGGGTATCAAATGAAAGGTGTTAATGAGTATTTTAAAAGGGAGTAATCCTTAGTTCCATAGGTGGACGCCGTTTCGAGATATCGCCATAAAGGTGGACCAGGGGTGACCCTAGAATTCGTTTGTGCAATATGGGTATCAAACGAAAGGAGTTAATGAGTATTTTAAGAGGGAGTGGGCCTTTCTGGACCAGGGGTGACTCTAGACTTTGTTTGTACGATATGGGTATCAAATGAAAGGTGTTAATGAGTATTTTTAAAAGGGAGTGGGCCTTCGTTCTATAGGTGTTCGCCTTTTCGAAATATCGCCATAAAGGTGGACCAGGGGTGACTCTAGAATGAGTTTGTACGATATGGGTATCAAATTAAAGGTATTAATGAGAGTTTTAAAAGGGAGTGGTGGTAGTTGTATATGTGAAGGCGTTTTCCAGATATCGACCAAAATGTGGACCAGGGTGACCCAGAACATCATCTGTTGGATACCGCTAATTTATTTATATATGTAATGCACACTACTCTGCCAAGATTTCAAGGGCTTTTTTATTTCGCCCTGCAGAACTTTTTCATTTCTTCTACTTAATATGGTAGGTGTCACAATCATTTTATAAAGTTTTTTCTAAAGTTATATTTCGCGTCAATAAAACAATCCAATTACCTTACCATATTTCATCCCTTTTTTCGTATTTGGTATAGAATTATGGCATTTTTTTCATTTTTCGTAATTTTCGATATAGAAAAAGTGGGTCGTGGTCATAGTCGGATTTCGTTCATTTTTCATACCAAGATAAAGTGAGTTCAGATAAGTACGTGAACTGAGTTTAGTAAAGATATATCGATTTTTGCTCAAGTTATCGTGTTAACGGCCATGCGGAAGGACAGACGGACGACTGTGTATAAAAACTGGGCGTGGCATCAACCGATTTCGCCCATTTTCACAGAAAACAGTTAACGCCATAAAATCTATGCCCCTACCAAATTTCAAAAGGATTGGTTAATTTTTGTTCGACTTATGGCGTTAAAAGTATCCTAGACAAATTAAATGAAAAAGGGCGGAGCCACGCCCATTTTTAAATTTTCTTTTATTTTTGTATTTTGTTGCACCATATCATTACTGGAGTTGAATCTTGACATAATTTACTTATATACTGTAAAGATATTAAATTTTTTGTTAAAATTTTACTTTTAAAAAAAATTTTTTTTAAAAGTGGGCGTGGTCCTTCTCCGATTTTGCTAATTTTTATTAAGCGTACATATAGTAATAAGAGTAACGTTCCTGCCAAATTTCATCATGATATCTTCAACGACTGCCAAATTACAGCTTGCAAAATTTTAAATTACCTTCTTTTAAAAGTGGGCGGTGCCACGCCCATTGTCCAAAATTTTACTAATTTTCTATTTTGCGTCATAAGTTCAACTCATCTACCAAGTTTCGTCGCTTTATCGGTCTTTTGTAATGAATTATCGCACTTTTTCGGTTTTTCGAAATTTTCGATATCGAAAAAGTGGGCGTGGTTATAGTCCGATATCGTTCATTTTAAATAGCGATCTGAGATGAGTGCTCAGGAACCTACATACCAAATTTCATCAAGATACCTCAAAATTTACTCAAGTTATCGTGTTAACGGACGGACGGACGGACGGACGGACGGACATGGCTCAATCAAATTTTTTTTCGATCCTGATTATTTTGATATATGGAAGTCTATATCTATCTCGATTCCTTTATATATGTACAACCAACCGTTATCCAATCAAACTTAATATACTCTGTGAGCTCTGCTCAACTGAGTATAATAATTGAATCCTCACTCGAATAAAATGTCTTGAAATAGATGAAACTATCATTTAATTGTAATACCTATATGACACTCTTTTATTTCTCTGTATTTATACTCAGTTGAGCAGAGCTCACAGAGTATATTAACTTTGATTGGATAACGGTTGGCTGTACAGGTAAAAAGGAATCGAGATAGATATAGACTTCCATATATCAAAATCATCAGTATCGAAAAAAAATTCGATTGAGCCATGTCCGTCCGTCCGTCCGTCTGTCCGTTAACACGTTAACTTGAGTAAATTTTGATGTATCTTGATAAATTTGGTATGTAGGTTCCTGGGAACTCATCTCAGATCGCTATTTAAAATGAACGATATCGGACAATAACCACGCCCACTTTTGCGATATCGAAAATTTCGAAAAATCGAAAAAGTGCGATAATTCATTACCATATACGGATTAAGCGAGGAAACTTGGTAGGTGAGTTGAACTTATGACACAGAATAGAAAACTAGTAAAATTTTGGACAATGGGCGTGCCACCGCCCACTTTTAAAAGAAGTTAATTTAGAAGTTTTGCAAGCTGTAATTTGGCAGTCGTTGAAGATATCATGATGAAATTTGGCAGTAACGTTACTCTTATTACTATATCTCTGCTTAATAAAAATTAGCAAAATCGGAGAACGACCACGCCCACTTTTAAAAAAAATTTTTTTTAATTCAAATTTTAAAAGAAAAGTTAATATCTTTACAGTATTTAAGTAAATTATGTCAACATTCAACTCCAGTAATGATATGTTGCAACAAAATACAAAAATAAAAAAGATGGGCCTGGCTCCGCCCTTTTTCATTTAATTTGTCTAGGATACTTTTAATGCCATAAGTCGAACAAAAATTTACCAATCCTTGTGAAATTTGGTAGAGGCTTAGATTCTAGGACGATAACTCTTTTCTGTGAAAAAGGGCGAAATCGGTTGAAGCCACGCCCAGTTTTTTTACACAGTCGACCGTCTGTCCTTCCGCTCGGCCGTTAACACGATAACTTGAGCAAAAATCGATATATCTTTACTAAACTCAGTTCACGTACTTATCTGAACTCACTTTGTATTGGTGTAAAAAATGGCCGAAATCCGACTATGACCACGCCCACTTTTTCGATATCGAAAATTACGGAAAATGAAAAAAATGCCATAGTTATATACCAAATACGAAAAAAGGGATGAAATATGGTAATTGTATTGGTCTATTGACGCAAAATATAACTTTTGAAAAAAACTTGGTAAAATGGGTGTGCCACATACCATATTAAGTAGAAGAAAATGAAAAAGTTTTGCAGGGCGAAATCAAAAGCCTTGGTATCTTGGAAGGAATACTGTTCGTGGTATTACATATATAAATAAATTAGCGGTACCCGACAGATGATGTTCTGGATCACCCTGGTCCACATTTTGGTGATATTTATTTATTTATTTAAGCCAATTAAAAAAGAATCTTATAGGCTAATTATAAAAGTGTAAAGTAGTTAACAATGTATAATAATATAAATTACCTTACTTATAAAAAGTATTTAAAATACTCAGAAAGCCATCTTTCGAACAAGAAAAATCTATCTCACAAAATTTAGAAATTCTATTGAACTCAATTAAGGCTCTAGTAATTGGAGCATTCCGCGCATAAAGAGCCCTGAGAGCACCAATATGAAAAAACTCAGAAGCACGAAGAGCTCTAGCCGGTATACTAATGAAAATCCTCTCCAAGAGCACAGGGCAATCAACAACCCCACGTAACAAATCGAAAACGAACGACAGCGATAAAATTGTCCTGCTGTCCTGCAATGATTTTAAGTTAATCAATAAGCAACGAGCTTTATAAGTCGGGATAGGATCCGAGAAGCGCGGACTGCGTAATTCAAAGCGTACGAATACTTTTTGGATTCGTTCAATTCTTGCAACATGGCAGGAATAATACGGAGACCAGATGAAACAAGCGTACTCAAGTTTGATCGCACAAACGCAGAATATAAAAGCTTTAGCGTATACGGGTCACTGAAATCCAAGCTATGACGCCCAAAAAAAAAGCTAGCATGGCATACGACTTAGCAATGCACACATTAATATGACTTGAAAACGAAAACTTCGAGTCAAATATTACTCTCAAGTCCTTAATTTCACTAACCCGCAACAGGGGCGAGTTTGACATTTGATACACGGTATCAATCAAGTTGAAACGCTTCGAAAAAGTTATTTGAAAGCACTTTTTTAGG
The DNA here is from genome assembly GCA_029619165.1 of Eurosta solidaginis. Lineage (NCBI taxonomy): Eukaryota > Metazoa > Arthropoda > Insecta > Diptera > Tephritidae > Eurosta > Eurosta solidaginis. The sequence continues at coordinate 26,557 of JARSSU010009227.1, forward strand.
TTAAGTGATAACCGATTATTATTACACCAGTTACTAAGTTTATCCAAAGCTTCTTGCAACAATACCGCATCATGAAGGCTATGAATAGGCAAGTATATCTTAAGGTCATCTGCATACAGCAAGAATCTTACTTTAGAGAAGCAAGAGCGAATATCATTAATAAACATGACAAAAAACAGTGGACCCAGGATACTACCTTGTGGAACACCGGAGGAAGCAACGAATGGACGAGACCTAACACCATCAACTACAACCATGCAACGACGATTAAATAAGTAGGATTCAATTCAACTCAAAAATACTGAGTGAAAGCCCAAACAGGCTAACTTTTTTATCAAAATAACATGGGAGACCCGATCGAAATCCTTGGAAAAGTCAGTATACACAGCGTCAACCTGATATCCTGCCTGAAAAGCTGCGAGGCAGTCATCCGAGAAAATAGTCGGATTAGAATGGAGATTTGCAGCGTCCTCCGGAGTATCGACAGCTTCTTCAGCAAGAAAAAGAGAGGACGGAATATTCGAAACTGATTTCTTCGAGTTGACAAAGTTCCAAAATGATTTTGGGTTAGATTTAAGATTTTCCTCAAAATTTAAAATATAATTTCTGTGTAAGAATTTATCCAGACACGCGAATTTCTTATCATACTCTTTATGCAAGTTGAAAAACGTTGGATTTTGAGATCTTTTAAATTTACGCAAAATTTTATTTTTCAAATTCCGGAGTTTCATCAAGGCTCTATTATGCCAGGGCACCTTGTACTTATTTTTGGAAGCCAAGGGAATGACATTTCTACAAATTTGCAGAACAGTAGACTTAAATATCTCAAACCTTTTAGTGGTATCAAGACTGCAAAACAAATTGTCCCAATTTATTTCCAGCAAAAGATTGTTCAAGTTCGAAAAATCGCATCTCTTAAAATTAAAAGAAAAATTAGAGCTGGTAGTACTCGCTTCGGGCAATTTATAAAACTCAAGATCAAGAACTAATGGAACATGATGCAAATCGGATTTTTAATAGGAGAAATACATTCAAAAAGTGAAAAATTTAGATTATTAGATAAAAATATCAAATCCAAAGTACGACCTAGTCTGTTTGAAAAACGATTAATTTGTTTAATATCAATACTTAAAAAACTATCTATGAAATATATTTCACTGGAGCCAATGACCTCACATGCTATTAAAGCCGAGTTTGATAGAGTCTGTGACCATTTAACATTACCCAGATTAAAATTACCCAGCACGCAGAGATGATCACCACCAACTTTGTTCAATGCCAGTGACGTAATATTATCGACATGTGCAGTGTATAAGTCGTAGCTACTATTGGGCGGTATATATGAAGCACAAACAAAAACAGTGTCTGATGAGCCTCGAATGCATACACATAGCTGGTCAAGTAGCGCACTATTATTTTCCAGTATGATTGCAGAAGCATGATGTTTGGAATGTACCGCAATGAGAACTCCACCACCTCGTGTACAACCAGTAAGGTTTGAATTTCTATCTTTGCGAAAAACATTGTATAACATAGGATCAAAATATTCCTCGCTGAAAAAGTTTTCATTTAGCCACGTCTCAATGAAGACAAAAACATCATATTCTTCATGGGAGCTAAATAACCGCACCAGCTGGGATTTTGTTCTAACGCCAGCCATATTCTGCATATATAGTCTTAGGTGATTATTTCCTCCATCTAACCCAACCGATTGCCGTCGGAAATCGGTTGGTTTTCGTCGTTTTTTGGCTTGAATTTAAACGGGCACACAACAATATTTGCAGGCCATAGTTCAGGCCGCAACAGCATCGCATATGAGTTGGCATTAACGCCTAACTTGAAATTAAGGTGTCTCAAAGAGCTCGGATCCACACCTTTCTTGCTAAGACTACTGCAAATAATGGAGTTTTCTTCCATACCAGTATGTCTAGCAATATATTTTTTTACCTGGTCAGCTGTTGCTGAAGTAGAAAAGGGAGAAATATGGAGCCATTTTCTTCTGACAAAAGCTCGTAACTCATTACTGGAGCTCGACCCAATAACTAAGGGTTTAATTAATTTCCGAGCGTTTGCATTTTTTGGGGGGCTAGCGTTGATATTTGCCCTGGAATCAGCATTGTTACCAGAATCTTGCAACAGATTTGAATTTAAATCGCTTTGGGAAGAATTTGCTGTACTAGAACCAGAGGACTTATTTTTCCTTTTATTAGACCTCTTTTTTTCTAAATTAGTTGTACTCATATGGGTTGAAAACACTGGCGCCGCAGTCGGAGTACCAGTAGCGGGAGCAGCAACATGAGGGGACGGCAGCATTTTCTCTTGGCCAGTAGAAGCAGAAGAAGAGGTATAAGAAGAGGAAGTATTAGTAACTACACTAGTTGACAAAGCAGCGAAGGCGTATGGCATATTTGTTGTTGGAACAGAAGCTGTCTCAGCTGCAGAATAAGAAGTATTGACGGCACTGAGTACACCATTACCATCAGACACAATTATTTCCTTTCCACTATCCTTCTCTTTGGCCAAAGGGCCACTAACAATACCACGCACTTCACTGAATTTAGATAGCAAGTGCGACACAATCGATTTATTTTCAACAAGCATAGAGCGCAATTCAATGATTTCAGTTTGAAGAGTCTCAACTTTATTGCGAAGGTATTCATTATCTTCTCTCACAGCATTAACCACACACAGAATATTAGAATTAAGAGCTTTAACTTCAGCGAGCTCATCGATCAACAACGCAAGAGATTGATTGTCATTGTTTTGGTTGCATTGGCGCTCATTACTTGTTTTATTTTTAAGCGGAGACCGAAGAGAACAACGGCGCACAGCTTTACACTCATCGCACAGAAATGGGGTATTTGAACTCAAAAGGTACTCTAAGTCAGACTGTTGCATACCAACACAATGTAGGTGGGAAGGCTTATTACAATTAGAGCACTGCACTTTGGCCTGAGCACGTTCCACTTTCGTCCCACAACGGCAAGTCATATTTAATTAAATAAATAGACAAATCCATGCACACCTGAATAGATATAATTACTAAATTGTTTGTTTTTTTTTCTATACACACTGCGATCACAACGAACTATTCACATTATAAGAGCCAATATCTCAAACAGTTTATTATGCACCATGCATAAAAACATTGCAAAATTATTAGTAATTAAGACATAATTCGGGCGCGACTAAAAAACACGTCCTCTCCGAACAAACAACAGATCGTATTTGATATCTCGAAAACGCCTTCACATATACAACTAAGGGCCACTCCCTTTTAAAAACCTCATTAATACCTTTAGTGACTCTAGAATATGTTTGTACAATATGGGTATCAAATTAAAGGTATTAATGAGGGTTTTAAAAGGGGTGGCGTAATGGTATATGTGAAGGCGTTTTCGAGATATCGACCAAAATGTGGACCAGGGTGACCCAGAACATCATCTGTCGGGTACCGCTAATTTATTTATATATGTAATACCACGAACAGTATTCCTGCGAAGATTCTAAGGGCTTTTGATTTCGCCATACTGAAATTTTTCCTTTTCTCCTAATTAATATGGTAGGTGTCACACCCATTTTACGAAGTTTTTTCTAAAGTTATTTTTTGCGTCAATAAACCAATCAAATTACCATGTTTCATCCCTTTTTTCGTATTTGGTATAGAATTATGGCATTTTTTTCATTTTTAGTAATTTTCCGTTTCGAAAAAGTGGGCGCGGTTATAGTCGGATTTCGTCCATTTTTTGTACCAAGATAAAGTGAGTTCAGATAAGTACGTGGACTAAGTTTAGTAAAGATATATCGGTTTTGCTCAAGTTATCGTGTTAACGGCCGAGGGGAAGCACAGACGGTCGACTGTGTATAAAAACTGGGCGTGGCTTCACCGATTTCGCCCATTTTCACAGAAAATAGTTACCGTCATAGAATCTATGCCTCTACCAGATTTCAGAAGGATTGGTAAATTTTTATTCGACTTATGGCATTAAAAGTATTCTAGACAAATTAAATGAAAAAGGGCGGAGCCACGCCCATTTTGAAATTTTCTTTTATATTTGTATTTTGTTGCACCATATCATTACTGGAGTTGAATGTTGACATAATTTACTTATATACTGTAAAGATATTAACTTTTTTTTAAATTTGACTTTAAAAAAAAATTTTTTTTAAGTGAGCGTGGTCGTTCTCCGATTTTGCTAATTATTACTATATGCATACATATAGTAATAGGAGTAATGTACCTGCCAAATTTCATCATGATATCTTCAACGACTGCCAAATTACAGCTTGCAAAACTTCTAAATTACTTTCTTTTAAAAGTGGGCGGTGCCACGCCCATTGTCCAAAACTTTACTAATTTTCTATTCTGCGCCATAAGTTCAACTCACCTACCGAGTTTCATCGCTTTATCCATCTTTGGTAATGAATTATCGCACTTTATCGATTTTTCGAAATTTTCAATATCGAAAAAGTGGGCGTGGTTATAGTCCGATATCGTTCATTTTAAATAGCGATCTGAGATGAGTGTCCAGGAACCTACATACCAAATTTCATCAAGATACCTCAAAATTTACTCAAGTTATCGTGTTAACGGAAAGACGGTCGGACGGACGGACATGGCTCAATCAATTTTTTTTTCGATACTGATGATTTTGATATATGGAAGTCTATATCTATCTCGATTCCTTTATACCTGTACATTGTACATTTCCGGGTCGATTTGTGGGGAGGCAAAAAAATTGCCCATTCCTCTGTGAAAATCATATTCTATGGATCAAAATAAGAAACTTTGCCGAAGGAACCATACCTCTAAAACGAATTCTGATGTCCCCCAATTTGGGTCGAACTTTTGGGTAGAGGCAAATTTTGAAAAATCCCACTTTGACCCATTTAGGGTGCACCAATCGAGCCCGACCCACCGATGCCAGTGGCACACCCCCTGGAACCACCCTGGGGGTTCACCATACAAACATTTCAAAAAATTGCCGGTTTTGCAATTTACATGAAAAAATCAGTTAAATGGCTATGTTTGTTCTTTACTTTTATTTATTTATTTATAATAATATTTATTATTTATTTATAATAATATCTATTTTTTCTCTTAAGAAATTTATTTAGTCTGAACATATGTAAATGAAAAAATAAATTTAAGTGAGTTATAGAAAAGAAACTAAAAAAAATTATTGTTTGAAGTCTTTTTTACTTTCAAGTCTGGGCAATTTCGCACGGCTCTCTAATGTCGTCGCCATAATAGCCTCTACATTTTCCGGTATAACCCGTTTGGAAACGCTAGCTAGCAATTGACCATGTCGTTCCGTTTCTTATATGTGTGATGGATTTTTGGATCATTAAACGGTGGATCATCTTGATTTAAATATTCTTTCAATGTATAGTACGGAATGCTTCGCGTGAATGGTGGTTCAAATACGATATTTATATCATTCAAATTGATCATTTCCGTATAACTTGTGCAAATAAAGTTTATATCTGGTTTTTATAAACTCTAAGTTCCATTGGCTCGTCAACATCGGTTCGATAGCGTAGAATTTTCTTGATGGCACAGTCGCGCTTTTTTTTCTATCATCAAACAACATTGATAACAAGATATTTTCCGAAAGCGCATAATATGAATTATCTTTACTACTTGATTGACAATTTTGCATAAACGAGGTTCTAGAAATCGTGACCAACAAATGAACTTGAAAAATAATGCACTGCCGTACCAGACAGAGCTGTAATACTTGATATCATTGGCACATAACATTTAATTATAAATTCAACCAGAATTCTTAAATTTGCATCTGGATTTTCCGTTGTCACATATAATCGCAATAATCTAGCGGACTTGGTGAGCCACCGAGAATGTACAATTTTCCCTGGTTTGATGTTAGCCAGATCCACCGGAACCACGCCGCTAGAAATTGCATGGGCCATGTCGTATCGGTGGAAAATTCAATTTTTTCTGGAGCAGGGGGCATATTTTGCAACTCAATTTTCTGGAAGCCGTCCACCACCTGAAAATATATAATAATAAAATAATTAAAAGTGGTTGACAATTATAATAAATGAGTGATAGCAATAACTTACCCGAAGAGTTTCACAAGTTTCGATTTGACGGCTCAGTTTTACGGTTGCCGATCTTGGTCCAGTGCTGGTTGATTTATACAAAGCTTCAAACAAATGCCGAAACGGATGTTCGTTGAAGTGTAGACGGCAAACGAACCAATGCAATGGTCTTTTTAATAGCAATTCGAATCGTCGTATAATTCCACCGTGTGGGCCAGTGTTTGTTTGGCTCACCGTCAGTGCATATTCCAATTAATGCATCCAGTGATATATTTTTATCGTTGAAAAAACAATTTAATTTGATTGTTTTGTATTCAGCGGTTTCATGTTCCAGTCTTACGTAACCAATCAATTCAGAATTGGGTTCTATCAAATAACAAGATGAGGTTCTTTTACCAGCCTAGTATGATACTTCTCATCAACTTTATCTATCGTTAAAATATCATCTTTTCTGCCATCGAGTGAAAACGCTAAAAATTGGTATCATCTAACCGTTTGCGAAGCACTTCTTGTCTGCATTTATCTTTTTCTCTGCGAACTTTCGATTTATCCATGATGAGAAGTTTCCCATGCTTATCTTTAATTTTAAAATCTTGCAAAAGAGCGGTTCCCAATGCTGATGCTACTCTGCAGGCACACCAAATCTGTCACATACCAAGGCAAAGTTAAAACAATCGTATCTCTCTGTATATTGTGAACTTGTGCTTCTATCCATATCTTCTTGAACCGGTAGCGGTGCGAATGTTGAATCATCGGGATCTTGGCATGTTGGCATTGATGACATAGACGTTGCTCCTTGCTCTTCAGTTTTCCATCATAAATGCATCCATTTTTAGTCTTCTCTGATTATGTTGATCGTGCATGAACTCTTTGAGGCGTTCGGGAACCCAGCCGCATACACATGGAGCTGCCTTCAAATCGCTTTTTACATGTTCCAATGTAAAAATTGTTTCCAGAGATTTTACGTACTCTGTAAATTGTTGGGACGTTGTTTCTTCTCTTGATTTTCTCTTGATACTTGTCAGCAATTTCATTCAATTTATTAAATACATTTTTTCAGCATTATTTTCATACCAAGTTTTTCCCAAATTCCATCAACTTATCTTGTACTTGAATAGTGAATGATTTATGGGAAAACTTTTTTGTTCTGTTTTAGCACGTTCGCTTAAGTAAAAATAATATCTCAAGATATCCATATGGGTTGGTAAATTAAGATCAGTTAATTAGTAGACACACCAAAAACAGTACATCATGCTTGGGTACCTATATGACTCATTGGTTTTCGATAGTGTTGATGTAGTTGCTTCATCTTGCGGTGTAGAGATGGTGGATTCATTGTAACTTTTTGATTTGGAATGGTCAATCCACTTATTATTTTTTTTGAAATATTTTTTTATATGAAATTAACACTTCATACTTTGAGTTCTTCACAACGACTTAATGCATTCACAAAACTGTTGCGTTATATATGGTCTACGAGACGAGGTAATAAGAATGAAATGGTAATTTCATTCTACCTGCTGTGTCTTGTGTGGCTTAAAAAAAACAACACAAGCAATTTTACGATCTGCAATTGTGTCACAGTGATACCTCATTTTTTAAAACGGTTGAATAAAAAACCCACACAACTATGTTTACGACATGCAAATGCATCACAGTGATGCCTTGGTTTTAAAAGGGTTGTAAAAACGCTAATTTCTAATATTTTTTTTAATTTCTTTTTATTACTAGTTAAATTCATTTTTCATGTACATATGTTCTGACTAAATAAATTTCTAAAGAGAAAATTAAACTCCAAAAAGAAAAACATAGGCGTTTCGCTGATTTTTTCATGTAAAGTGCAAAACCGGCGATTTTTGAAATGTTTGTATGGTGACCCCCGGGGGGGTTCCAGGGGGTGTGCCACTGGCATCGGTGGATCGGCTCCAAAGTTAGTGGGGGTCGGTCATACATTGGATTCAATTGAGCACTCTAAATGGGTCAAAGTGGGGTTTTTCAAAATTTGCCCCTACCCAAAGTTCGACCCAAATTGGGGGACATCAGAATTCGTTTTAGAGGTATGGTTCCTTCGGCAAAGTTTCTTATTTTGATCCCTAGAATACGATTTTCACAGAGCATGAGCGATTTTATAAATCGACCCGCCCTACAACATTTTTTGTAATATATGTAAGCATTGTTTGAAATTCGAGCTTCTGTCTGTTAAAATGGGGCAGAAATTACGAAAAGTACCAAAAAGTAACCCTTATACTCCCTACTTATATACTTATACCCTTATACTCCCTACTGTAAAATTATCGCTTTCAAGAAATATTTCAGCTTTACTTCCAACACAAATATTTTTTAATTCAAGGTAGTACGTTTTATCACTTAAGTCCAAATTGTTTAAGCATGCAATATGGGAAACGCCAAAAAATTATACGGCTATGCATTTGTTACGTCATGGCAAATACGCAACATAAAAACCCGTAGTAGGGAGTTTTGTGCATTTGGTATTGGAAACGTTGTTACAGCAAATGAAAGCTCCTGACAATTTTTTTTTCGTTTACATTTTTTTGAATATTTTGTTTGTTTTGACATTTGTTAATTTGGTATTCAAAATTGAAAAAATAATCTACGGGTTTTTTATATTGCGTATTTGCCATGACGTAGCAAATACATAGCCGTATAGTTTTTGGCGTTTTGTGTAAACTACTACACTCCCTATTGCATGCTCAAAATTTTTGATTTAAGTGATAAACTACTTACTACCTTGAATTAAAAAAATATGTTTGTTGGAAGTAAAGCTGAAGTATTTCTTGAAAGCGATAACTTTGCAGATGTTACAACGACTTGCGGTAAAACAAAAATATTTTAAATTTTTATATTGAACTCTTAAGCAAATGCAAAAACGCTTGATTTTTCTAGATGTGATATATGTACAAGTTTTATCTACAATTACTCCCGACAAGGCATTAGCAGAAAAACCGAAACTTCTATATACCGCTAATAAATAACTTTTCGTACTTGATAAAGTGCGATCAAGATACAATTGTTACACTATGGAAGCTTTTAA
>JARSSU010009229.1:0-12634 GCA_029619165.1 Eurosta solidaginis
TAAATGTAATTAAAATCAAACAAATGATTTATATAATAAAAATGATACCATACTTTTTTCAATTGTGCTGATGGATGTAATTGGAATAAACTGGAATTTTTTTATCTCTGCAAGCGTTCTATAAGGTAAAATAAAAAATATAAAAATAAATACTTACATATAATAAAATTAAAATTAAATAAAATGAGTATTTTGTCAGTCATGATGAAGTGTCCTTTCGAAGTTTTCAATCGCAAAGATATTGAAAACAGTTCTCAATAAAGATGTTGGCGCTGATTTTTCAGACGGGAAGTGAACCAAGGGCCGACCTATTCTAAAAAAAAATTATTAATGCAGCGATTTCCATAAAATTTGGTCCAGGGGCACTTCCTTTATCAGCTTACTATTTGAGAAACTTTTCTTTTCAGATAGTTAACCAAGGACCGAAATATTGCACTAAATCTTATTTTAGGGTGAATCTCTTGGAATTCGATATCTTTAATAAAGAAAGAAACTTTTCATTCCGGGAAGTGGATCAGGAACCGGCCTTTTCTAAATAAATAGTGTATAGTGCGATTTCCTTAAAATTTGGTACAGGGACACTTCCTTTACTAGCTTATGACTTGAAAGACTTTTCATTCCAGATAGTTTACCAAGGGCCGATCTATTCCACAAAATTTTATTTAAGGTGGTATTTGCTTGAAAGTAAGTAAGAGACGGATCTATTTCAAAAAATTTTATTTATGATGCGGTTTGTTTGAGATTTGGTATAGGAGGTACACTTATCAATACTAATACCCTTTCCAGGAAGTGAACAAGTGGTCGACCTATTCGAAAAAATCTATATAAATAGTGCAATTTGCTTGAAATTTCGTACAGGGGTACCTCTTCGACAAGCTTAATGTTTGGGACCATTTCTTTCCGGAAGGTAGACCAGGAAGGTGCGAATTTTTTGAAATTTTTTATTTAGGCAACCGTTTCCAATTGGGTTTTAGCAATGGGATAGGGGCTATGAGGAAGAGCGAATGGGGAAGGGAGACTGAAATAAAAAACAAAAAATAAGAGATAGGAGTGGCAATTGGGACGGAAAGAAAGAGAAGAGGAAGAAAAACAGACAGATTTGTGGTTGGGGGAGGGGAATTAGATGGGAGTAGGTGAAACGGGTAAGATAGAGGGTGGACAGGGATCTAACAATAGCAAGAGAGAGAAGAAAATACATAAATTTTTTTACAGAAGCTACAAAATGACAAATGCCAATGCCCCAGAGTAGGAATGGGTTCGGGAAGAGCAGGAAGATAAATGGAACAAGCAAGTACAAGAAGAAGAGAAAAATGGAAGGTAAATTGAAAGAGTACGCGATAGAGGCTTAGAGGGGAAGCGAGATTCACTTTTGAAATGTAGGCAAAACAATTTTCGATCAAGCAATTGCTTTCGAAATAACACGAACCATATACTTATTGAACAGGCCAAGATTGGCAAGGATATAATCTCAATAATTATTCGGTAACACCAGTAAGTTAAGCCTATTCCATACGCGAGTCACCTTTGCGGACAGGACGATAAAACACTAGTTCACTCTCTCCGACTGCATTGCTCTAATAAAACAATTAATCTCCTATCTACATGGAACTTTTATTTATATTTGTAGTTATGTCACCTGCCATGACTACACCTCTTTTACTAAAATAGCAAATGAATTTTGGTGAAGCTAAATGACATTTTAAGAATAAAAAAGTTGGATGGAACATAAAAATTACAGAAATACACATAAGAGGGTTTGCCAAATCACTGCCAAGGGGCAACCCACTAAGAAAACGTTTCAGTCATTCCACCGAGAGAAGAGTGGAGAAGAGGAATTATCTGGCGCATGGGACCGGTTATCTTGTTCACGGATGGGTCGAAGTTGGACGGAAAGATTGGTGGGGGGCCTTTTGTGAAGAGCTGAATGTAAGCCGCAAGTTTAAGTTGGCTGATCACTGCAGTGTATTCCAAGCGGAAGTTACTGCGATTAAGGATGCGGTGGATGAAATGCTATCCAGTGCTACTACGGTTAGGGAATTTAAAATCTACCCCGATAGCCAAGCGGATATCAAGGCCTTGAGCTCAACTACAGTGCGATCGAGGGTGGTCCGGGAGTTCCTGACCTCGCTTGCGATTGCATCGAATTATTTTATAATTAAGATTATCTGGGTCCCGGACGAAAGTGGATGGCAGATCTGCTGAAATAATTGGGTTCACTAAGGCCCACCTATCAATGGTCATTGGGGTTTTGACAGGGCACTTACCCATGGGTATCCATGCGGTACGTCTCAATATGCTGGAAACTTCATCCTGCTGCAGCTGTATGGAGGATGATGAGATGGAGTCACCAAATCACTTATTGCCAGAACTAGGCGAAAGTACTTCGGTCTCGACTCACTTGGATCACCCGAGGATATATCCAAAGTTGAGATCAGTATGATTCGGAGCTTTATCGTTGCTACCCAACGATTCTCTAAGTAGCTAGATCTAAGTCACCGTTATTTTTGTTGTATGTGGTATCACAACGGAACTTCGTGTTGTCCAAGTGAGCTTTCCTTATCAGGCAGCTACCATCTAACCTAACCTAACTAATCTCACCGGAGCCACACCACGGTGGCTTAGAGGACTTTGTAGCTAAGACTAGAGAGTAAAGTAATTTTATGAGCATAAAAACTAAAGCACTTCAAAAACTAGTTAAAAAATTTGCAAATATGTCAAAATATAAGCATATTCATCCCATCTTACCTGATAAATAGCCATAAAACGTATATAATCTTGAGGATTTCGACCTGCATTTGAACTCATAAGTAAGCCTTCAAAGGTATCAGCAGGCGTTGAAACGAATTCCATATCGTCCGGAATGTCTTTGAATGCTTCAGATATATCCATTTTGTTTTCGAGTACCAATGCTGGAGCCATATCTGCCGGTAGAAGTTGCGATTCGGTTTCCGCATTATTTTCATTTCCATTTGTTGCCTAGAAAAAAAAATTTAGATTTTAAAAAATTGTCAACTCTTCTGTATTTTAGATTTTACCCCAGCTTCCATAGGCATTTGTCCAGCTTTAGCTGCTGCATGTTGCAATTCAGCATCATCCACCAATTTAACATTCGCCAAATGCAAAACTTGATCGTGCACATCGCCTTCGCTTGCCGCAACAAAACGTCGATACCAATCCTCCTTTTCACGATCGCCACGAGAAAATAATATCAAACGCACCTCATCGCCACATGGTATGAGATTATCGTTGTCTTGCGTATTATCTTGTAGTTGTTGTAGCTGCAAGTAGTCCAAAAATAAACAAGCATTTTAGTGAAGTGAAGTGAAATGTTAAAATTCTCTCATAATTTCGCTTTACATCAGCATTCATAACGGCGGATGCGAAATCCACACCATTCACGTTGGGCTTAATCTCTTTCGAATCCATAAACTGTTCCATTAGGTCACTAGAAACTTGTGACATTCGGCTATCCATCGACATCAAATCAGATTTACTACCTCTACCCGAAGGTAACGTCGATACGTTTTCCGATGCTGTTGGTTGGGAACCGCTGTCTTCCTCAATGCCATTTCTTATAATCAACTGAATCGGATATTTACGATTGAAGTGTCTGCAATAAAAGATAATAGATTTGGCGAATAAAGTTAAATTATGACCATTATAGACGCGCAACATGTTCAGATAACTGATTTCATAAGTCGCACTTGCTTTGGTCCAAAAGCCCAAACTGAGTGTCATCTGCGAATTCTAGAATATTGAAAAGACCTTCGAGGACCGGACGGCCTATCACCTATTCAAAGTATTGTTGTTGTATGTTATATAGATCCTGAAAATATCGGTAACGATATAATCACGCCCTTAACAACAAGGTTCTGTATCCCAGCCAGCACGCCTGCAGAGCTGTTCACGGATAGCTTTTGTATTGCCTGTCTACCGAAGTTCAGAATGCGTTTATTTTCGAGCAACAAACGCTTTTCTACACATCAATATGTAATCGATAATACGACGCATCATAGCGAAAACTTAGCTCTACAGAGAAAACAAGCTTAGATGGCTATACATAAATGGCGTAAATTCGAGAATACATTTTGTGACACCATATAGAGCGCATTAAACCTAACAAAGAGATGTTATGCCGGTCTGGGCCTCGTTATCAACGCCCCAAAAGCGGCCTTCAGTGCTTTCACCAGCAGAAGATTCCCCTGTGGGAATAAAAAATAGCACTATATGGCATGAATTTGCAACAGAGGTATACTCTTTAGAGGTCTTCCTAAATATCAAACTCTTATGAGATCAATCCTTCGAAACCAGGTCAGTTAGGGCCTGAAAGTCCACAAGGCGATAAAAGCAGGGCTACACCTGGGATGCGCAGAGCCAAACCATCCAGGTGTTTAAAATGCTGTATTCCTGGTCCCGGTTCCTGGCTACAGGGTTTGAAAGGTAATGAGCAAGCGGATAGCTCTCTCGGCTTCATATTCAAACATTCGAAGAATTCTAATAGATATTCGTTTAGGGCACTGCAGACTCAATGGCCACATGCATAAACTTGGAATACGGTGAGTGGCATGTGCCATTGTGACCTATCAGAAGGGACTGCCGAGCTTATACTCCTGAAATGCTACGTCGTCTCCTGTCAAAGGAGTTCGTTTTACGGCTTATAGTGGGCAGCGCTTTCGTGCACACACAAATAAAATACTAAACTTCCAGCAGGGAGCTACGTAACATTGGCCACGACCATCCGATTTACCAGACGCATGTTTGATGAGGAATTAACATTAGGTACACATGATGAATCAGCAGCTTAAAATAATAAACAGTAAGAAAGCGCTTTGCAGGAAAGCAGAAACAAACATGGTCACTTGGTAACCGGCTTAAGTTATTAAGAGAAAACTTATATCATTGCTAGTTAACGAGGGAGTGATGAATACGATTCCGTGGCGGCGGAGTATAAAACCTTCAAAATCAGGGAACTGATCAGTGCGTGTTCACGCCTATTAAATTTACTATCGACATGATTTCGACAATACATCACATCATGTTGAAGATCCACTGTTAGAAAATCGCTAAAAATTGCCAACTTTTGATAGATCGAAAAAGAGACGCTTGCATGCTGCTTTGACTGAATGTACGTTTCGTTTTCAAATAACGCTAACCAGCACCAACATCTCCGTAACGATTAAAAACGACCTCCCTGTGCCAATCGCAAGCAAATGATGCCTATGTGCTATGGCGACTTCAACGGTATAAGTTATTGCAGATATTTCAGAACAGCGTTCTCTGCACTCCCACGCTTTTTTTTCTCAATGTGCCAGAACATCATCTTCACAGATAAGCACAACATTCTGACAGCCAGTCTCCAGTGGGCTGTAAGCGACACCTCAACAGGAAAAAGTACCTACGTATTTTTTTGTTTTTTGGATCATATGCAACAAGCACCGCTAATGGGGAACGGCTTTTCAACCGATAAAAAACCCATCAATCTAAAATAAAATAAATGTAAGGCGCGATAACCTCCGAAGAGATCTAAGGCCGAGCTTCTCTTCCAATTTGCGTCGTGCCCCTCTTGATTTTCCCTATAAATTGGCTGAACGGGACCTACATGTTTTATGCCGACTCCGAACGGCATCTGCGAAGCAGATGAGTTTTCACGGAGAGCTTTTTATGGCAGAAATACACCCGGAGCGCTTACCAAACATTGCCGAGGGGTGACCACGCTTAGAAAAAATTTCTTCTAATTAAAAAACCTTATTTCTAAGATTTTTGATGTTGCTTTGCCCGGGGTGTGAACCCAGGACATACGTTGTGGTAGGCGGAGCACGCTACCATCACACCACGGTGGCTACAACCCATCAAACTAGCCCAAGATTATTTAAACCGCAGGACTGTGCATGTGCGAATCTCCTTAGACTAACAAAGTTGCTCCCACGCCTAAAGCGAGAAGAGGCTGATGATATGTATTAACCTGGGGCGATTTGTATGGACGAAAGTTAACCGATATCGCGCCGTCGACTTTTCGATAGGATTTGGGCACAAGGAAAAAAAGTATTTCTTATATTACTTTTATTTTGACCCATCCTGTCGAAACAGCATTATTTCTACATCTACCTTTAAATCATCTGAAGAGAAAGGTAGGATAAGCCGGTTAGTGTTACTACACACTATCAGAGTGATCACACGATTTATCTTCAGAAACCATACGCCACGCAAAACATATAATTTTGTTTCCTTACAGTAAAGGACAATTTTTCTGAATAAACTCACTCGTCTTGTATTTTTTTTCAAGCGCGCCCTTGGAGGATTAAGCTTTTAGATACTCTGCTTTTTCATGTACTTTTTAATTTCTATTCGAGCTATCATACTTAAAAGTTATTGGACTCATATTTTCCTACATTACCTTTTGCGTGCCAATCCTAATGGCAACAGTTCGACGCTACATCCTAGTAAATTGAAAGTGCGATGACTGTTAAATGGAACACGAGATACATCTATCGGTGGCTCGTTCCACATAATGCGCTTTGGTATACGCGCCGTTGTGTTAGAAACACGCAAATGTGTGCCATCGAGACGTAAATAAACCGAATTAGTCTGTGATACGTGAAATGTTAACGGATCATAACTGAAAACCTCGTTCATCCAACCCTGAAAAACGTGGGAAAATGTTTTAGGGGCTAATTCATTCAGCTGTCAATTTTATTTGAACTCACTTTATAAGACTTAATAGTTGCATGCTCCTCCACTGCAGGTACCTTACAGATGGGCATATTTTTATAGTCTGGTATCTCAAAGTCTGAATTTTCTGGATGATGTTGACAAATTTTGTAAATAAATTGTTGCGCTAATATACTCAATGAATCGGCGATGGCGAAACTCATCAGGCATGCAAGTACACCACGTATAAATCCATGTACGGGCAGAAGTAGCACTAACAGGAGACAGGCTAAGCGGCTTATAGGCATACTGGGAGCAAACTTCCTTTTCGGTTGCATCGCCTCAATGTTGCGTTCGCGTTCAATTTCTGCTCGTAGTATCGCGGCAGCGGTACTCAGGGTGTATAATTCACCTCCTGTACTCGCAACCGGTAAACTTTTCGGTAGGTTTTCAGCGCTCTCCACTTCATTCATTTCGAAGTGCTGATGCAAATTCTTATTAGGACGTTTAGCTGTTTTAGTTTGATCTGCAGTCTCATTTTCAGCTGGAGCTAATGTTGGTACTGTATCTTCCATCATTTCTACACCAGATTCGATTTCCACTACTTTTTTACCTGAAATAATGCCACGCTTTTTTTCTTTCGAATCTTTGCTATTTTTTTGCTTCCTTTGCCTCTTTAGCATCTTTTGTCGTTTTGTTCGTTTGCGTTTGTTCGCGTGTTTCCACGGTTGGAGTAGCAGCTGCGGAAGAACTGCTGGGTTCGTTCGCTGAGGGACGACGCTTACGTAGGAAAGAATTACGCAATGAAGCGCTCGAAGGCGTTTTCGGAATAGTATTTTCCTTTTTCATTGGCTTAATAGAAGCAGCGCTAAATGCCGTGGAAATTGTAGCAGATGAAAGTGCAGCAGCCCCAAGACCGAACTCCTGTGGCGTAGCTGACTGTGCTCGCTGTTGACTGATGTGCCCCTTTGTTTTTACTTTGGATTTCAGATTTTCTAAGCCACGGCGCAATCTAGAGCGTTCTACCTCACCTCTAGTAGCAGTTCGTCGTCGATCGAGGAATCAGATTCGTCAGCTTTCAAATTTGATGACAGTGTACGTTCAATAACAGCGGCAAATCGTCACTTATAGAAGATTGAGTTGTAAGATTTTCAAAATCTGAGTCGGGATCGTTTGGTTGTTGATGGAAATATTGTCGTGGATTTTCAACTGGAAGAATTGATTGTTTTTCTTTATGTGACCATTCCAACAATTAAGTAATTACTTACCTTTTGGCGCGGATGTTGATAATGCTGGACTGTTACTTTTTGATGATGTTATATCCTCAAATGTTTGTGAAACTTTACCCTTAATCAATTTCCATGTGCCAACTGTTGTTGTATCATTACTAGAGAGGGCTGTAATAAGATTCGGTCCAGCGTTAGTAGGTGAATACCTTCGATGCTACCCGACCTATATAGAAAATGACATAAAATTTAATTATGTGTTTTTATTTTGAATAATGAAGTATAAAAAGTATACAAATAAAAAGGCTGCCTTCTACTCAAAATTTTAAATACAATTTTTTTAAATCGATAATCGGTTGACGTCAATAATAAGATGAGGTTATAAACCTGACGTTTTAATATTTATTCCAACCCCAGTGGGCCAAAATATATATTGTAACGAAGTTAAGGAAATTCTGCTTATTTGAAACCTTCTGCTAACGTTCGAATCGCTAAACTGTTGAATAAATCACTCCAAAATTCCGTATTGCAAAATTGTATTTATTAGACTACTTTGGGAGTAGTAAAACTATACTTCACAATTATACTTCACTTCGCAACTGATAGCGTGTTTAAATCAGGGATAACCATTTAGTTGAATAATAATTGGCGCCGCTTCACACGTATTATTATTCTCTTTCATCTTTAGTTGTCGCTCAACAGGCAGAGTAGCAACATCGATGTTGTTGTTGTAGTGATAAGGTTGCTCCCCGAAGGCTTTGGGGAGTGTTATCGATGTAATGGTCCTTTGCCGGATACAGATCCGGTACGCTCCGTACCACAGCACCATTAAGTGCTAGCCCGACCATTTCGGGAACGATTTATGTGCCACATTAAACCTTCAGGCCATTCCCTCCCTCCCCACCACCAAGTTCCATGAGGAGCTTGGGGTCGCCAGAGCCTCGTCTGTTAGTGAAACAGGATTCTCCCCGGATAGGTGAGGTTGACAATTGGGTTTGGAGAAGCTATATATTGCACTGGCAACCTGAAGGTTGCGCTACACAGCCCCTTAAATCTGGTATTTTAGTCGCCTCTTACGATAGGCATACCTACCGCGGATTATTCTGACCCTCTAACCAACATCGATCATCGGTGTCGCTTGTTTGCATACGACTGTGCTATTTATGCGCGAAGTTTCGTAATCTTGTGCATAAGTAAACAAAATTCTTGCATACGATCTTGCCTCGTTGCTTGCTAATAGGCGAATGAGTCGTGCATCAAATGATTCGTACGATAATCGCGTTATCACTAATACAGCCACAGTTTCAATTCTGGTTATCCTTGGTTTAAATCAAACTGATTGTTGTTACTCAGCTTGCGCTGCTTTTGTACTCTCTGTTTGTCTCGGCCGCGTAGTTCTCCAAAGGGCCTAGACGTTTCACCTCCTAGAACTCTTGTAGCTCATTTGGTTACCAGCCAAATACGTGCATATTTGTAGTTTATAGCCATATGCGTGTGTATGTGTGAGTAACTACTTCGCTGATGACTACATGTGTGTGTGTGAGAGATATCTCTTAGTCGCCTTCTACATAAGTGTTGCTAGCTTTAATGTGGACATGTATAAATGTGTTGTGTGATTATTTACTAACAGCTAGTGATGTCACATTCGCCACAATATGTAGAAACCATAGCAAATATTTCACAAATGTATTTAACAGTAGGTACATAGTAGGATCTTCGTACTCAAGACCCTAGGGAAGATAATTAGCAACTACCTCAATACCATTATTGATAGCAGCACTCATACACCACACAACAACGGAAACTGCGACTAACAAAACGGTGCGCCGAAATACGATTTTCTTTCTAAATTTCATTATATTACCAAAAATAAACTTTCTGTGGAAAAACAAATTTTTCAGAAAAGAAAACAAGAAAGAGGCTAAACGCACATTACATACTCAGCTGAGAGCTTTGGAGACCAAATTGTTCTTTTCATGGATACATACAAATAGTAGTAATACTAACAGGTATAGCGAAGGCTAAGTTCGGGTATATACCGAACATTACATACTCAGCTGAGAGCTATGGAGACAAAATAAGGGAAAATCACCATATAGGAAAATTAACCTAGGGTAACCCTGGAATGTGTTTATATGACATGTGTATCAAATGGAAGGTAGTAAATAGTATTTTAAGAGGGAGTGGGCCATAGTTCTATAGGTGGCCGCCATTTAGGGATAAAGCCATAAAGGTGGACCTTGGCTGACTCTAGGATTTGTTTGTACGATATGGGTTTCAAATGAAAGGTGTTAATGAGTATTTTGGAAGGAGAGTGGGCGCTTAGTTCTATAGGTGGACGCCTTTTCGAGATATCGCCATAAAGGTGGACCAGGGGTGACTCTAGAATTTGTTTGTACGATATGGGTATTAAATGAAAGGTGTTAATGAGTGTTTTAAAAGGGCGTGGGCCTTAGTTCTATAGGTGGACGCCTTTTCGAGATATCGCCATAAAGGTGGACCAGGGGTGACTCTAGAATTTGTTTGTACGCATATGGGTATCAAATGAAAGGTGTTAATGAGTATTTTAAAAGGGAGTGGGCCTTAGTTCTATAGGTGGACGCCCTTTTCGAGATATCGCCATAAAGGTGGACCAGGGGTGACTCTAATAGTAATATGGGTAACGTTTCTGCCCAAATTTCATCATGAAATCTTCAACTACTGCCCAATTACAGCTTGAAAAACTTTTAAATTACCTTCTTTAAAAAGTGGGCGGTACCACGCCTATTGTCCAAAATTTTACTAGTTTTCTATGTTGCGTCATAAGTTTCAACTCACCTACCAAGTTTCACCACTTTATCCGTCTTTGGTGATGAATTATCGCACTTTTTCGGTTTTTCGAAATCTCTCTTGCAATTTTGTTCTAAAAATGAAAGTTTTCGAGATATCGCTTTTTCTGGATAGAAAATGAAATTTTATTCTAAAAACTTTATAAGAAATAAATTTTTCCATAAAACAAGCCTGATAAAAGTGAGATCTCTCGAAAATTAAAATTTTTTAGATACAAAATTGCAATTATCTCAGTAATTATCAACTCGACGTAATTTTGCAGTCGGAACTTTTTTGTAGTCAATTTTTCCAATCAAAATAAGTTCGGAAAAAAATTTTTAATTTAACTTAACTTTTAATTTTAACGGATTCGGCGAGCCTAAGAAATCGACCTAAACTTTTTTTGTTTGCCGTAACAATTTTTTTTGTACAAAGAAAAATATTTCTGGTATTAATAATGAAAATTCTGTCATATTCGCCTAAGTCGAGATAGGATTATTCGCAAAATTTATTTTTTATGGCATTTTATAGCTTCTTAATAAACACTAGGTTCGGTTAGGTTAGGTTAGGTGGTAGCTGCCCTCATAAGGAAAGCTCACTTGGACAACACGAAGGTACCTTGTGATACCACATACAACAAAAATAACGGTGACTTAGATCTAGCTACTTAGAGAATGGTTGGGTAGCAACGATAAAGCTCCGAATGATACCGATCTCAACTTTGGATAAACCTCGGGAGATCCAAGTGAGCCGCGACCAAAGTACTTTTGCCTAGTTCTGGCAAAAGCTGGGCAATCAAGCATAAAGTGATTTGGTGATTCCATCTCATCATCCTCCATACAGCTGCAGCAGTATGGATTTCCAGTATATTGAGACGTACCGCATGGATACCCATGGGACAGTGCCCTGTCAAAACCCCAATGACCATTGATAGGTGAGCCATGGTAAGCCCAATTATTCAGCAGACCTCCTGCCATCCACTTTCGGCCAGAAAGATTTGTGCTACCCTGCAAGACGTGGTGTCCGCCCAACGTTTGCTGAGCTGACTCGAGGGCCCAGCTATGGAGGAGATAATAAACACTAACGATTATACATTTTCAAAATGTATAACGAACCATACTTGAATAGATTTTCAATGATATTTGTGTATTATGCTTGAATTTAATATTCGAGATTTGAAGTGTGTTTTAAATTTTTTCGATGGCACCATTTTAGACTTAAGCTGTTATAACTTGTGACCACAGAATTCAAAAAAAAGGAATTTTTACCCATCCTACTACACAGACTTGTGGCCTTCCTAGACATTGAAGGAGCATTCAACAAAATATATGTAGTCCAGATGCCGTTTAATTAATGATTGATCACTTCTTAAAGGAGAAAAGTACTTTCTTCGCTGAGGAAGGTTGATATAATACGATATGTCACAAGAGCGTATTAAAAGATACAACGTGGGAGAGCAGGAATATAGTGGCACATACTGATGACCTAGCTATTGCTTATAGAGACAGTTCCCTTAAACTTTATGCGACCTGTAGTGGAATTCACTAACTTTTTTTAACCACATTTGTCATCGCTTTATTTGCGAATCGATAACTATAACGATTTGTAAAGTCCACAGATCTAGAATGACCACATAAGTGGTGTTCTAAGAACGATGCCTTGCCGAAGCTCTTCAGATCCTCTCGACATCATACCATTGGATCTACCGTTTATCGACCGGTGGCATATCAACTCTGCGTTACAAGAGTTGTCTAATTGGAACAATTCAACGTCCTATGGTTCTGGCATACACGTTTGCTTCCTTCTCACACGGATCGCTGTGCGACCACAACATTTGCGGAAAGCAACTTTGTAAACAATTCCAGTAGAGATGATAGGGCCAAGTCGGATAGATTCCTTCTTGTTGATTGGTGGAACTTCCTTTACACAGACGGTTCTAAGCTAACCGACAG
>JARSSU010009230.1:0-23494 GCA_029619165.1 Eurosta solidaginis
GAGTAGCAGTTCTGATCTCATGTCAGTTATGTATAAATATCGGCACCTAAATTTTTAACAGTCAACATTATTAAACCAACACCTAAAGCAATGAATTCAAATAAAAAGTTTGAAAATTTCGTCCATTTTAATAGAATTTTTCCGAATACGTTTTCCTAATTGGTTTGTATGTTTTCAGTTACAAAATTAAAGGATTTCCCTTGAAATTCGAAAACAAAAAGAAGACTTTAGGTGAGAGCTTCAAATAAAATTTTTGAAATTTTTGTAAAGATTTCGCAAATTTTTCGAAGAGGTTTTTGATGGGTTTGCATAGTTTCGTTTACAAAATTCATTGAAGTTTTTTCTTAAAATATCAAAAGTAAAAATGGTGCATGTATTTGTCTACTCGCGTGAGAAATTATACTTCTTTATGATTTGCGAAAACAGCCAAAGAGGATATTACGAAAGCATGGAAATCAAATAAGAGTCAATTTATCTGACTAAATGGGTAGATAACTCGGTAGTGTGCCTTGCATCGACATTTTTTAGTAGTGAACCAAAATCACAGCATCTCGCTACAGTAGAGAATTGCGTAGGAAAATACCAGTTCCACGTCCGCGCGTTGTAACTCAATACAACAAATTTATGTCGGGTGTGGATCGATTTGACCAAAAATGTTGCAGGCCATAGTATATAAGCATTAGAGGAAAAAAATGGTGGCATTCCATTTTTACTTGGGTTATTGATGCAAGCTTGCAAAACAGCTGGCTTCTTTATAGTTCCGCTAATGAAAATAAGTCATTTAAAGATTTTAAGAGGACATAAATTCTAATGCTACAGTTTTTTTAGTTTACCCAAAAGGATACCGCAAAAAAATCATTTCAAAATTCCACAAAAAATTTACGTAGGGTGATTCGGGTTAAGGAATATAACCGCTTTGAGATACAAGTGCCCTTCGTACTATTCCAACATGTCATGTTCGGTGCGCTCCAGATTAGAATAGCGCAATATCAACGTTTTGAGTGTGGCGATTCACTGTATGCTGGATTCGTAGATCCAGTCATTGCTTTTGGTGAAAATTTCAAAATACCAATAGTTTTATTAGACTACTTTGATACTGTTACAACATGTATAACACCATCTGGCGATAGGGTAGCTATTAATGAGCTCAAGGTTTCAATACCACAAGGGCCAATACCAGAAGCTGGCGATAAAGGGGCAGCTGCAGCAGGAAGATCCGGTTACATCACTGAGGAAAACCATAAGGTGTATGAATGCTATGCTTCCCCATTCATATCACGTCGGGGTCACCAAAAAATATATGGATAAAACTATATATTTAAAAGAAAAACAGCAGTTCCGTGTTTAAAAGAATTTTAATAATAATAATTTTTCTTTGAGAAGGCAAAATTTAAAAAGATAGAAGTGTAAAAAAAGAATTTTTAAAACAAAGCAAAAATTGGTAAGAGTGTTTGCCACACTGATCAATGCACGTGCCGATCAGAATGCCTAATCGTCAGTGTTAATTTGTCAGTGTGAACCATCAAAATATTTACACACAACTATTTACACTGTTTCCATAAATAGGTCAATGAAGTAATATGCTGACTTTGCATACCAGTATTAGAAATGTACATATTTTTAGTTTGTTAGTGTTAGCATAATTATGTGTGTGTAGGTTAAGATATGTATAAAAAGAGAAAGAATTTCATCAATAATTCAATAATTGTCAGACGCTCAAACTGGACTCTTCTTTCTGTTAGTTTATACATTTCAACCAGTTTAGCGACGAGGATGCTACAACTATGACGTTGACGGTCAGTGGTACGGATATTACACTCATGTCCTTTTACTTTCCTCATGAGGAGTCAGCTCCGACGGAGCTAGTCTGTAAGGTAGCTCGGAAGGCGAAGGAGCCATTACTAATAGCGGGAGATGCCAATGCTCACGACGAAGCGTGGGGCAGCGGAGACACGAACGAGAGGGGTGAGTCACTCTTTGATTTTGTTATTTATTAAGATTGCAATAAGGGTTCGGTACCCACTATGAGCAGACAGGAGGTGCCGGACGTCACCCTGATCTCGGGCAGCGGCGAATACATGATACAAAATTGGATGGTGCTTAAAGACCAGTCTTTTTCGAATCTTGGCGTGGTGGCGCTCAAAACTGTCTGGCATAGGACCTTATGTAGTAGCTTTCGACATTATAAATAACGCAATATATTTATATGTTTTACTCAAACTCTTTATTTTTTCGACTGAATATATTTTTTCTTCCAGAAAGAAACTTAACAGAAACACTCTTCGTGTTGCTGCAAAGCTATTCTGCAAATATATATAATATGCACTCCCGAATTTAAATAACGCTAGCGAATGATGGCTTTTTTCACTATTCGATCTAATTCACATGTATATATCTGACGCATAACGTGCTGTGGTGCATGTCTCACTCAAAGCAAGTATCAAGGCGAATTCAGTACCAGGTGTTGTTATCCTAACAGCTGATTGCTTCTTCTTGATTATTTTCTATACAGCGCCTTGTACTTTAATATCTCAGTTAATCGAAATCAAAGAAAATTTTCTTTTGACTTGACATTCTTCTCCACGACGAATTTGTTGAATTCGCTTTGCCACCACCTGGTATGGATTCGCCTTGGCAAAGTATGCTCGTACAGTTCACAGCAAACAACCACACGAACTGCATTTTCAACCTGTTCATTTTGTGTTACATCCTAAAATTTCACTATCACCATATTTTCGTAACGCGTCTGAAGAGGTATAACTTCTACTACTTCTGTGTTTGCTACTGTAGACGTATATGGTGATCAGCTATAAAAACAAACGTCTTTCGTCTTCGTTTATCGCTGTTTGTATTGAGATACGATGGTATTAAATGCAGGAGCATAATCAGCTTTAAACTTCAATATTTTTTAGTCAGTGATTTAGATGTGACTTTTATCAATACAAGAAAATTGCAGTTTTTTGAAATCTAATTTTTGTTGAACTCAATTTAAACACCTCTTAACTCTATAAAAGCCAGGTTTACTGTGAAAGGACTTGGCAAAACTATCGTAGTCCAAACGATGCCCGTTCCACTTTTTCAACTAGATTTGGAAACCGAGATCAAGAAAAAATTTACAACCTCTTTTTATTCACACAAAATTTAAGTATGTGGCATTTAAGCCAACATCCGGAAATTTTCTTCTGGATTAAACATATTTTTAAGTATTTCATAATCTCAGGAAAAGGTACAGCAAGAGTTACGCCTACAACAATAATCAACAGTTTACTGCTGTACATGACTCATGACATTGGCTTGTGAGCCGAGCACATCAAAGAGATTTCGTGTGTACTTAAATATAAAATTAGTCAATAAAATGACGCACTAATTGACGGCGATGCATATCAGATGCAACAAAGCGTACACCGAAATCACGTGACTACTTAAGATCACAGTGACCCAACACTCTTAAGATCTCCGCCGTATAGATCAACCGAAGTAGTGGCACTAAAGTTGCCCAAGTGAAGTGTCCAATCGGTTGGCAGCAGCTGAATGATAAGCGAGGCGCAAAAGACCGCACAGGAAATCAATTTCTAAAATGTGATGCTTTGCCTATCAGCAAAGATTTTCCAGCAAGAAGAATAAATGAGTAGAACAGGAAACACCAAAAAAATAAACGCGTAAAATAATTGAACGCAGTTAAATGATGACTCAGTAAATTGAAGGTCAGCACACAACGTGAAATTGAGAAAAAAAAGAAATTGAAAAAGAGCATGTAAGACAGTCTAAATTCGGGTGACACTGAATATCATATACCCAGCTGTGCACTTGAAACACAGTTATGGGCGTGGTTTTTAAATGATTTTGATTATCTCCACTCATTCTATATAATTTGGTAAGGATAGTGTCTTTGCTCAATTTCAATCCAAGTTTTCTTCTTCTAAATGTGGGTGGTGCCACGCACATATTCCAATTTTTTTTTGGAATTTATGTTTTGCGGCATAAAACCAATTCACCTACCAAATTCATTAGCTTTGCGGTATTCGCTTTTGAATTATCTCATTTTTATAAATTTTCGATATCGATAAGATGGGCGTGGTTATCGTCTGATCACAATAACAATCTGTTCTGGGTAGAGATGAGCCCGTATATCGAATTTGGTGAAGATATCGCAATATTTGCTCAAGTTATCGTCTTAACAGAAAGACAGACGAACAGACGAACGGACATGCATGGCTTACGCAAATTTTTTTTCGATACTGACGATATTGATAGATGAAAGTCTTTATCTATCTCGATTCCTTTATACCTATTCCAATCAAAGTTATAGTACCCTGTGTACAAGTACAGTTGGGTATAAAAACAACCAACAATCAAGGCATTTTAGTTGACCAACTGGATGACCGTTAATGCCAGTTCAATTTTCAGCTTTATATTCAGTCTTGCGTGAGTGACACTCAAATTGATAAGAGCAACACAATGCACGAAATATGGATGGTACTCATGGAAGCGATAACCTAAAGGTTAATATGCGTTATATTGGCATACAGACTCACTTAAATTCAATAAGAACAATAAAAATTTATATTTTTTTCTAGTGCTTTATTTCGACAGTTTCGTTTATTATTTAATTTTGTTTGAGCGATTGTTTGTATTATCGAGAATTTTGGCGCTTGCTTTAAACTTGATTGATAAGTTAAAATTTATTATAATAAATTAATTTAAATGTTTTGGGTCATTGTGCTGTTCATTGCTATTTTCAAGTTCAATTTACATTTTCGATGAAAGAACAAACAAATTTGATTGTTTGCTATTTTTTATTTCCTTTTATTAGGTCGATTGAATGTTTGTATGCATTTTCAATACAAATCTTGCATTGATTTTAAAATAACTTCACTTCACATATAGGTTAAGACACCGACAATGCAACAAAAGGGGAAAAAATCCGTTAGGTGGCGCACGGATCGAAATAACTAGTTGAGAACTAAACCTGCTTTTAGTAATCTCGATGAGCTAGAGACTTGAAATTTCAAACTGATTCAGAGGCCAATGACAGTTTAAAGCGCACAGTAAAAAGTTTCGCTAGGGGGCGCATGGATCGAGATATTTAGAAAAATCGTACGCAACGAAGAGAATATTGCGATCGATTTTAATGTAACTTCTCATTAAGCTACAACGTGAAACTTCACAGATAGGTTAAGACACCGGGGACGATGCAACACAAAGTAAAAAAACAAGTAAGGAAGGCTAAGTTCGGGTGTAACCGAACATTACATACTCAGCTGAGAGCTTTGGAGACAAAATAAGGTAAAATCACCATGTAGGAAAATGAACCTAGGGTAACCCTGGAATGTGTTTGCATGACATGGGTATCAAATGGAAGGTATTAAACAGTATTTTAAAAGGGAGTCGGCCATAGTTCTAAAGGTGGACCAGGGGTGACTCTAGAATGTGTTTGTACGATATGGGTATCAAATTAAAGGTATTAATGAGGGTTTTAAAGGGAAGTGGCCCTTAGTTGTATATGTGAAGGCGTTTTCGAGATATTGACCAAAATGTGGACCAGGGTGACCCAGAACATCATCTGTCGGGTACCGCTAATTTATTTATATATGTAATACCACGAACAGTATTCCTGCCAAGATTCCAAGGGCTTTTGATTGCGCCCTGCAAAACTTTTTCATTTTTTCTACTTAATATGGTAGGTGTCACACCCATTTTACAAAGTTTTTTCTAAAGTTATTTTTTGCGTCAATAAACCAATCAAATTACCACGTTCAATCCCCTTTTTTCATATTTGGTATAGAATTATGGCATTTTTTTCATTTTTCGTAATTTTCGATTTCGAAAAAGTGGGCGCGGTTATAGTCGGATTTCGGCCATTTTTTGTACCAAGATAAAGTGAGTTCAGATAAGTACGCGAACTGAGTTTAGTAAAGATATATCGGTTTTTGCTCAAGTTATCGTTTTAACGGCCGAGTGGAAGGACAAACGGTTGATTGTGTATACAAACTGGGCGTGGCTTCAACCGATTTCGCCCATTTTCACAGAAAACCGTTACCGTCATAGAGTCTATGCCTCTACCAAATTTCAGAATAATTGGTAAATTTTTGTTCGACTTATGGCGTTAAAAGTATCCTAGACAAATTAAATGAAAAAGGGCGGAGCCACGCCCATTTTGAAATTTTCTTTTATTTTTGTATTTTGTTGCACCATATCATTACTGGAGTTGAATGTTGACATAATTTACTTATATACCGTAAAGACATTAAATGTTTTGTTAAAATTTGACTTTAAAAATTTTTTTTTAAAAGCGGGCGTGTTCTTCATCCGATTTTTCTAATTTTTATTTAGCATATATATAGTAATAGTAGTAACGTTCCTGCCAAATTTCATCATGATATCTTCAATGACTGCCAAATTACAGCTTGCAAAACTTTTAAATTACCTTCTTTTAAAAGTGGGCGGTGCCACGCCCATTGTCCAAAATTTTACTAATTTTCTATTCTGCGTCATAAGATCAACCCACCTACCAAGCTTCATCGCTTTATCCGTCCTTGGCAATGAATTATCGCATTTTTTCGGGTTTTCGAAATTTTCGATATCGAGAAAGTGGGCGTGGTTGTAGTCCGATATCGTTCATTTTAAATAGCGATCTCAGATGAGTGCCCAGGAACCTGCATATCAAATTTCATCAAGGTACCTCAAAATTTACTCAAGTTATCGTTTTAACGGACAGAGCGGACGGACGGACATGGCTCAATAAAATTTTCTTTCGATACTGATGATTTTGATATATGGAAGTCTATATCTATATCGATTCCTTTATACCTGTACAACCAACCGTTATCCAATCAAAGTTAATATACTCTGTGAGCTCTGCTCAACTGAGTATAAAAACTCCGTTAGGAGCCGCATGGATCGAAATAATTAGACTAATTATGACGCAATTTTCTGATATATACTATATTTTATACATACAAGTAACGATTATATGCATTCTTTAATAAAAGTAAATTTTTCA
Organism: Eurosta solidaginis; assembly: GCA_029619165.1. NCBI lineage: Eukaryota > Metazoa > Arthropoda > Insecta > Diptera > Tephritidae > Eurosta > Eurosta solidaginis. The sequence goes on from JARSSU010009230.1 coordinate 7,004, forward strand.
TCTTGTAAGCATTTCCTTTATATAAATGGACAAAAATCAGCGAAAAATTTGTCCTTATATAAAGGCATATTCTTGCTGAATTTTGATTTTAAAAATTTGACTTGGAAATTGTAAAAATATTTCTGACAAATAAAAATATAAAGGTGGAGCGTAATTAATTAAGTATATGAGACCCGGTCTATGAAAAGGTGGCTTATGACTCAAAAAAGAAATTGCGAGAAACAGCTGTTAAAGATAAACAATGCACCTCTTCAGTATCTTAGTCGTTTTTCTTTCGCATTATGAACAGTCGTGCCCAAGAGGCAAAGCACAAACCAGTCTCTGACCGATATTTTGGCTACATTGCGATCGGAAAAAAATGCTATCAAAAAAATCTAAGGATGTGATCTTCTTTCTCTACATTTTTAGTACAATTCTAAGCAAGCTAGGACTTTCTAGTTTTCACCACGTGAAATAGCGTCTCAAAAACTATCGAAGCAGAAAAAAAGTGGAAACATTTTTTTTTAGGCATAAGCCACCTCTTCATAGACCGGATCACATATATTGATAAGTTGACTCCTTGCTGCCAACTTTCCAATCCAGGTAATGTGCGCTCCACTTTTATATTTTTATTTCTCATAAATATTTTTACAATTTCTATGTCAAAAATTTTTAAGATCAAAGTTCAGCAAGATTATGTCTTTATATAAGGATAAATTTTTCACTGAATTTGTCCATTTATGTGGATAGAGGAAATGCTTAAAATTTTTTTATTTTCTTTTTATTTATGTTATAAATTTATTTTCCATTTTTAAATTTGTTGGATTCATCAAAGACTTCATACAAACAACTCAGGGATGTTGGTTTAATTCTAATTTTGAGACGTCAGAGCTTCGGTTGGATTTAGATTTCTAATTTGATTACGGTTTTGGCAGTTTGGACGTCCGGTAACAAGCCAACAGCAGTTTTGTAACACTTCGACAACTATTCGATTACTTTTCGAGAGCAAAGCGATAGGTGTTGGATAGCAAATCGATATTTATCATATAACAAATTGCAAGCACTCCGGTAACAAATCGTTAATTTTCTGATGACAAATCGATAACTGTTTTATAACATTTTGATAACTTTTTTAATTAAACTGACATCTTGTTAGTAAAAAATCGATAACCTTTGTTATCAATAATAAAGTAATACCTAATAAATCGATAACTTGTCTATGCCTGGTCGATAACTCATTGTTAATGGATATCGCGCTCATATCTCGTCCACAAAACCCGATAACTCATCTTTAATATAGCGTTAACACTTCGGTAACAAATTGGTAGCATGCCGTCCGGTTTCAATTCCGGCTTTGAGGTATGACTGCTAAATTCTAATTTCCTCCCACTTTTTTCAATATGCTACACTTTTCTTTCCTTTTCTTGTCTCGTCTTGCATACCACAATATTATAAACGTTGTTATTATACTGCTTTTCATCTTTCTTCTCTTCTTCTATTTCATCTTCCTAACATTTTCTTCTTTTTCTTTGTCATTTCACTTTCTCCTTCTTATATCATCTATTTGCTTTCTTATTTAGATTAACTGATTTACTTGTCTGATTTCGGACTTGTCGACTCAGATTACGCAACAGTGTAGTGACTACTCTTACGCTTACATTCAGTATTCCCCTATACAGCTTACCAACACCATTTGCTAATCCTATACTCTTCTCTATATCCCCCATAAAGCATACCACTTCCAATCAAAGTGTCGAAGATCATGTGCAGATTTTACAACCTTAGATGAACAAATATGATTCAAAAGAGGGGACTGTAGGCTCTTCATGGGTATTCTGACAGGACAGTGCCTTCTGGCGGCACATGCTTTTAAATTAGGCATTGCTGTTCATTGCAGATATAGGAACTGCGGGTTACAGGACAGCCCTCGCACTTCATCTATCAGCTACCAGCATCTAGAAACAACAAGTGGCATAGGTCCTTGAATGTTTCTTGTATTTGCTAAGAAGGCTGAGTTATTTTTTAATACAGACCCAGCTTTCTGATAGTGTTTTTGAGTGTGATCGTTGAGCAAACTTCTGGTAACGCTATGTACTCATTCAGTATGAGGTTCTCACGGACCAGCCAGTTCAATTTAACCTAACCTCCAATCACTGCGCTTACACTTCCACTTACCTTACGCTTACATGCTGGATTCCCCATACCTTGAACAAAATGTCTACATATCAAAAATCGATAACAATTGCTTCCGTGGCAGGAATTACTACGCGACACCGAGTTATCGAAATGTTTACGATTTGTCATCGTAACAAACGCTATCGCTAAGTCATGGGCGCGATATCCATTTCTTTGCGACCGGCCATCGGTTTTTTATGCCTTTGTTATCGGATTTTAAACGACGAGATATGGACAAATTATCATGTTGTTATTGAAGTTTTATAGTTTTTCTATCGATAACAACGTTATGGACGGTTCATCGGTTTGTTGTTAAACGGATGCAAATAAAACTTTCAAAATATCTCTAACTGGTGTAGACAAAATTCTGAAGAGACCCTACACGAATTTCGAAGAAAACCAATGAAAGGTATCAAAAACCTGAATTACCACCAACATTTGATTGCTTTTTCAATTACTTCAATATGCAATTGAAATTTTCAAATACCTAACTATTCCTAAAATAACTCGAAAGTTATCGCGAAATACTTGTCCCAGAAATATCCCGAAAAGCCTCCGAAATATTCCCGAAATGAACTCAAAATAGTTCTGAAAGTAATCCCCTAATAGTAGCGGGTTGATTCCGACAATGCTGGATTGATCCCGATGTGCTCACAAAACAGTCTTTAAGTCTAAAACTCATTAAGTAGCCGCGAAAAAAGTTTCTGCATAACCTCAAAAACTAAAGATCTACATTGGAGTATAAATTTGTTTGATTTAAGTTTTGTTTCTCAGAGCTTTACGGTTTAAGTTGGAAGTTTCCCCCCTATGCGTTTCTATGTTCTCACGACTTCCTCAGGGAGTCTAATAGTTTCTTTATCTACTTTGTTTAGTTTAAATTTACCATACACGTACATCTGTAGTTATAATTATAGCAGATAACAAACTAGTAGATTCTAGAACAAAAGCGCCTAGAAGATCCAACGAGGAAATCAAAGAGTATAAAAGGCAGTAACAGTAGAGGCGCTACAATCAGTTTCGATTAAGCACGCTATCTGTCGATCAATAGAAGTGTTATTTTGAAAGTATTTGAATAAAGGCCATTTTGCATTATTAAATATTGGAGTTATTTATTCAACAGTTTAGTGATTCGAACTTAGCAGAAGATTTGAAATAAGAGGATTTGCAGTAAAATCGTTACAATTGGTGTCGGAAGAGGAATTGTTGAATAAATTCCGAAGATTGGGAATACAACTTGGACATGGCAAAGTTGAGTGAACTGAAGATCCAACAACTGAAAGAGGAGTTGGAAGTCCGTGGATTGCCTAATTTTGGCGATAAATCCCACCTACAAAAACGACTAAGTGTAGCTATGGTATTTGAAGGAATCATCAATGCTGAGGAGTATGTCTTTCATTATGATAGCGACAAAACAACAACAAAAATGGAAGAAAAAAACAAAACACCACAGAAAGTGACGAGCACATTGTCTGTACAAACATCGACAATGGCATCTCAGCTGGAGTCACAGGAGGCATTGTCATCTCAATTGGAAGAACAGAAGACATATATGTCATCCAAACTGGGAGCGCAAGAGGCACGTATATCTGGAATGTCGACAAAAGTATCGGAACAGGTATCATCGCAGCTCTTTGCGAAACTGGAAGAGCAGGATGCAAAAATTTTACAACTCGAGGACAAAATTAATGCCAATATAGAAGCGTTGAAAGGTCTTATGCAACAGTTACAACTAAATCGCCCAGCTGTTCCAGCGAGCAATCCGAAAGTAAAAACTCCGTCTTTTGACTGCTCTGTCCCTTTCGAGGTATTCAAGCTTCAATTTGAGAAGACGTCAGCAGTGAACAACTGGAATGCTGAAGATAAAGTTGCTGCTCTATTCGCAGCATTGAAGGTGCCAGCAGCCAAAATCCTACAAACGATTCCCGAAGGAGAGCGGAACAACTATGAAGCATTGATGGCCGCTGTCGAGAGACGTTATGGAAGCGAGCATAGAAAAGAGGTATACAAAATTGAGTTGCAAAACCGTTACCAAAAAGCAAATGAGACATTACAGGAGTTTGCTTCGGACGTTGAAAGATTGGCTCATCTTGCAAATGCGGACGCAACCGTGGAATACACTGAAAGATTCAGAGCTTTATTAACGGAATACGGGAGGTCGAAACAAAGCGAGCCACATACTCGAACCCAAAGCCAACATTTGCTGAAACGGTATCCCATGCACTGACTCAGGAAGCAGCGTCACTTTTGAGTAAGCCCGCATACAAAGCTCATCGCGTGGAAGTGGGCCAGATTGGGCAAGTGGATTGCGAACTACGAGGTTTGCAGTAGAGCGAAAGGGCCCAAAACCCGAAGTCATGGCCAGATGTAGCAATATAACTCAGGTGCGCCATTTGAAAGGATCGCTATGGATGTCGCAGGTCCATTTCCTTCTAGCAACTGCAGAAACAAATATGCACTGGTGGTTATGGATTATTTCAGCAAATGGCCAGAGGTATACTCAATCCCAAATCAAGAAGCGGAAACAGTAGCAGAAGTGTTTATAAACAATTGGGTTGCAATGTATGGCGTACCAATAGAGTTACATTCTGACCAAGGCAGGAATTTCGAATCAACTGTGTTCCAGGAAATGTGTAAATCATTGGGCATTCGAAAAACACGGACAACCGCATTGCATCCTCAGTCCGATGGTATGGTGGAACGTTTCAATAGAACCTTGGGGATCATTTAAGGAAAGTAATAGACAAGTACCATAAGGATTGGGATACCCGCATACCATTATTCTTGATGGCTTACCGATCAGCAGTGCAGGAGACAACGGGCCAAACCCCTGCAAAAGTAATTTTTGGCAAAGACCTTCGACTGCAAGCTGATTTGAAGTTTGGGATAGATACCGATGCGGAGAGAAATGTCAAGAAATCCACTGGTGTCTTGGAAGAAGAGCTGAAAGAGATACACGATCTGGTAAGGCAGATCAAAGATTATGGTGACAGATAAAGCCAGATACGATAAAGCAATTTATTCGGAAGGGTTTCTGGAAGGAGATTTGGTGCTGTTATGCATCCCACAAGGAAAAAAAGGTTTGTCCCCTATACACGTACATCTGTAATTATAATTATAGCAGATAACCAACTAGTAGATTCTAGAACAGAAGCGCCTAGAAGATGCAACGAGGAAATCAAAGACTATAAAAGGCAGTAACGGTAGAGGCGCTACAATCAGTTTGAATTTAGCACGCTATCTGTCGAGCAATAAAAGTGTTATTTGGAAAGTACTTGAATAAAGGCAATTCTGCATAAACCTCCAAATTTTCTTCTCCTAAATATGGGTGGTACTACGCTCGTATTCCAAAATTTTTTGGAGTTTATATTTTGCCGTCAAATTTTATTAGCTTAGTGGTATTCGTTTTTGAAATATCTCAGTTTTTCCATTTTTTTAAATTTTTGATACTGAAAAAGTGGGCATGCTAATCATCCGATTTCACTCATTTACCAATCTATTCTGGGACCAGATAAGCCCGTATACCGAATTTGGTCAAGATATCTCCATGTTTGCTAAAATTATCGTGTTGACGGACATGGCTTAAGCAAATTTTTTTCGATACTGACGATTTTGATATATGAAAGTCTATATCTATCTCGACGCTTTTATACCTGTACAACCAACCGTTATCCAATTAAAATTATAATAACCTGTGTATAAGTGCAGCTGGGTATAGAAATAGATCTGTAGTCCTCACACTATGTTTCAAGTTTCTTGTTATCTGTAAGAGTTAGCTAGCACTATCACGTATCTGAATTATATATGACGCACAGGTAAGCATTTTATGAAATTTGAAATTTCTAGCTGTTAAATTGGGGCAGAAATTATAAAAAATTTCTTATCTAAACAGTCGGTTTATATGGGATATATATATACGACCGATGCCTATGGTTTTTTTAGACAACAATATGCGCTATATACCTACGAAAGCATATAATGAAATTTGAAGCTTCAATCTGATAAATTGAAGAAGATGTAACGAAATTCCACTTCTCTGAAAAATTTGTTGTATGGGGGTTGAATGCTATAGTAGCCCGATCTGGCCGGTTCACACAAATGTCTAATCGGACACCTTAATATGCCCGTTCAACAAATTTTATAAAGATATCAAAAAAATTTAGGGACTTGTTTGCGTTCAAACAGAGGTTTAACAAGTAAGGAAGGCTAAGTTCGGGTGTAACCGAACATTACATACTCAGCTAAGAGCTTTTGTGACAAAATAAGGGAAATCACCATTTAGCAAAATTAACCTAGGGTAATCCTGGAATGTGTTTGTATGACATGGGTTTCAAATGGAATGTATTAAAGAGTATTTTAAAAGGGAGTGGGGCATAGTTCTATAGGTGGCCGCCATTTCAAGATATCGCCATAAAGGTGGACCAGGGGTGACTCTAGAATATGTGTTGTACGATATGGGTATCAAATGAAAGGTGTTAATGAGTATCTTAAAAGGGAGTGGGCCTTAGTTCTATAGGTGGACGCCTTTTCGAGATATCGTCATAAAGGTGGACCAGGGCTGATGAGGGTTTTAAAAGGGAGTGGCCCTTAGTTGTATATGTGAAAGCGTTTTCGAGATATCGACCAAAATGTGGAACAGGGTGATCCAGAACATCATCTGTCGCGTACCGCTAATTTATTTATATATGTAATACCAGGAACAGTATTCCTGCCAAGATTCCAAGGGCGTTTGATTTTGCCCTGCAGAACTTTTTCATTTCATTCTACTTAATATGGTAGGTGTCACACCCATTTTACAAAGTTTTTTCTAAAGTTATATTTTGCGTCAATAAACCAATCCAATTACCATGTTTCATCTCTTTTTTCATATTTGGTACAGAATTATGGCATTTTTTTCATTTTTCGTAATTTTCGATATCGAAAAAGTGGGCGTGGTCATAGTCGGATTTCTGCCATTTTTATACCAAGATAAAGTGAGCTCAGATAAGTACGTGAACTAAGCTTAGTAAAGATACATCGATTTTTGCTCAAGTTATCGTGTTTAACGGCCGAGCGGAAGGGCAGACGGACGACTGTGTTTAAAAACTGGGCGTGGCTTCAACCGATTTCACCCATTTTCACAAAAAACAGTTATCGTCCTAGAATCTAAGCCCCTACCAAATTTCAAAAGGATTGGTAAATTTTTGTTCGACTTATGGCATTAAAGGTATTCTAGACGAATTAAATGAAAAAGGGCGGAACCACGCCCATTTCGAAATTTTCTTTTAGTTTTGTATTTTGTTGCACCATATTATTACTGGAGTTGAATGTTGACATAATCTATAAATCTTATAAAAAAAGTCGCTAAATGCCATGTACGCACATAACTTCACACGAATGCTCCGATTTTAAAACGGTTTTTTGCATTTGAAAGCTTGGCTACGTGAGATGGTACGGTTAATATAATTTGATGGTATATATTATAGGGGCGTGGCAAATTGCCAAAATGTAGTAAAAAATCATAAAATGTTTTGTTTACACAGCTATAACTCATAAACGGCTGGATGGATTTGAAAAATTCTACTTTTCATTAAAACTTTGAAATATTTACCTTCGATCGGCATCAAAAAAAAATACTTGATTCCTTTCTTATATCAGCCAAATTGTTTAAATAAAAGAAACATTTTTACCAAAAAATGTGTTTGTGTGTTTGTTCGCTTTGAACTGTCCGCGCTAATTGCTTTTGAGTGAGGCTTGATGCGTCACATACATACGTACATATATGTAGCATTCGCTGCGTTATTTAACTTCGGGCGTAGGTTTATAGGTATATATGGATGTACATCACTACATAGAAAACAAAGTCGCTTTTTCTGTCCCTATGTCCCTTTGAATGCTTAAACCTTTAAAAATACGCAGCAGATTTTGATGCCTTTTTTTAATAGATAAATAGTGATTGAAGAGGAAGTAATGGATGAACATATTTGGCTGAAAATTGGTGGAGGAGTAGCTTAGAACCAGGAGACAGACATAGGCTAATTTTTATCCCGTTATGGATAGAGTTTTAAGATCAAAACGTGGACCTGGGTAATCCTGGGAATTATTAGTACAATATGGGTATCGAATGTAAGCTGTTTATGAGTACTTTGATGAGGGGTATTTTTCGTAACCGCGGGTAACTAGGGTCTCGAGATATAAGCGAAAACGTGGACGCGGGTACCCCTAGAATGTGTTTATAGAATATTGATAACGAATGAAAGCTGTTGATGAGTGCTTTAGTACAGGGTATTTTTCATACCTATTGGTAAAGGGTATCGAGATATATGCCAAAACGTGCATCAGGGTAACACTAGGATGTGTTTTTACATTATGGGTATCAAATTGAAGCTGTTGATGAGTGCTTTATACAGAGTAATTTTTATACCGCTGTGTGACTAGGGTCTCAGGATATGGGCAAAACCTGGACCCGGATACCCCTAGAATGTGTGTGTAATATGGATATCAAATGAAAGTTGTTGCTGAGAGCTTCATTGTGATATTCATTTTCATTGTGATATTCGATTTAGTTGTATTAACCTGGCAAAACTGATAAATGTGCATGCGAAGCCGAAATAAAGACATGAATTAATAATACGCATATAATTATTTGATATACGTCCTATTCGATTTTCCTGGCAATAAGGGATGAAGAAGAATGGGAAAAACTTTAGAGAAGATAAAAGAGAGAAGTAGACTGAGAAAGAGATAGAGTGAGTCGAAAATAGAGGTAGATGAAGCGAAAATATGGAGGGAGGAGTGAGTAAAAGGATTATGAAAAAGTGAGGAGGGGGGGGACAGAGTTAGACGGAAAAAGCTTATTAAAATGTATGGAGTTAGACCAAATTTAGGGCAGAACAACTTCTGACGGGTCTGCTATTTTACTTATATACTATAAAGATATTCAATTTTTTGTTAAAATTTGACTTTAAAAAAATTTTTTTTTAAAGTGGGCGTGTTCGTAATCCGATTTTGCAAATTTTTCTTTTGCGCACATATAGTAATAGGAGTAACGTTTCTGCCAAATTTTATAATGATATCTTAAACGACTTCCAAATTACAGCTTGCAAAACTTTGAAATTACCTTCTTTTAAAAGTGGGCGGTGCCACGCCTGTTGTCCAAAATTTTACTAATTTTCTATTCTGCGTCATAAGGTCAACCCACCTAGCAAGTTTCATCGCTTTAGCCGTCTTTGGTAATAAATTATCGTACTTTTTCTGTTTTTCGAAATTTTCGATATCGAAAAAGCGGCGTGGTTATGGTCCGATTTCGATCATTTTAAATAGCGATCTGAGATGGGTCCCAGGAACCTACATGCCAAATTTTATCAAGATACCTCAAAATTTTCTCAAGTTATCGTGTTTACGGACGGACGGACGGACGGACATGGCTAAATGAATTTCGTTTTTCGCCCAGATCATTTTTATATATAGAAGTCTATATCTATCTCGATTAGTTTATGCCGTTACGGATTACCGTTATGCGAACAAAGTTAATATACTCTGTGTGCTCTGCTGAGCTGAGTATAAAATTTTATAAAGTAATATGAGACCGTCTGGCTAATCAAATTTGTAGAATAGCGAACTCTTAAGGCACTGTTTAAATCAGTGATGCACCTTAACGTTAAGCTAATCGTTTATCAAAAAATTTCCACCGTTTCCGTTGAAACACTTCGAAATATTATCGATAAAGAAATTATCAAGATAAATTGTATCTCGTTTTTAACCGAAACGAAAAGCGCGTTAAAAACGTTAACGAAAACGTGATACTTTATGTTTGAATTGTGCTGGCAATGCTATAGCCATGGTGAAGCCGTAAGGTGGCAACAACGAGCGCACATACACACACAAACTCTATGTAATTTGTTTGTGTAATTCGTTGGTGGTAATGTCAAAATACTCTGAGAAATGTTCGTACTGTCAAAATTCATGAGAAAATTTGCAATCAGCTTGGCTAATGCTTTCACCTTTAATGACTCCGCCATCAATCAGCTTTGCCAGCATGGTTTGAAATTAATAATGAACATAAACTATTTGATTTCGTTTTGATATGGCAGAAAACGAAACGAAATCATTTCGTTAATTTGACGATCTTAACGTTAATAAACGAAACGAAATGACTTCGTTTCGTTTATTAACGTTGATTATCGTAACGAAATGATATCGTTTCGTTGGTTAAGCATGCCTGGTTTAAATTATCATAAACAAAATAACAAATATTCCATTGATCACAGGTGCAGCAGGAAAAATATCTGCCAACGATAAAATTTTATAACATTTTAAAAATAGTTTACTACATGGCCTTGACTATATATTTTCAAGCACACATACACTTGCAATTATAATTAACTAAAATATGTAGTTGAAAATATTCTAATAAAACCATAAAAGTAATAAAATCAATGTCTACAAGATAAAGGGAATCATTTGTTGTAATAAAATGTATATGGCAATCGAGAAAAGCAATGAAAAAGTGATTATTGCTTGTTTAGCAATAAATATTGCGCATTAAACAAGGCCACCTTTTGACTATAAATATGCTAATAAGCCAAAATAAAAATTATTAAAATTGTAATAAAAGCAATTTAATTATGACTAAATGTTTAATGTTGTTGTTGTTACAGTAAGCAAATCTCTGAGCGAAACAGAAATTCACTGCATTCTTTGCATTCTTAGAAGTCGCCACAAATACTATTTAAAACAAAAAAGTGGATTCATTCACACATACATATATATGGCTGTCGCTTGTTACTTGCAAGTGGCGCTCTTCTTTGCGCAGGCGCAGTGAAATTCCAAAGACCACAGGAATTTGAATTCCGCGCATTTCTAACGTCATAAAAAATTGTGTCTGTGGCAAAGAAGCATAAATGATTGGCAGACTTGGGCACCTACATACATACATACAATTACAAATATGAATTTACATATTTAGATATTACAACAATTGCAGAACAAACACAACTCACGGCAGCAATTGCAAACGCAGTATAGAAGATTTTAACGTTCTGGTTCTGTTGTTGGTGTAGTCGTCGGTGGCAACGTACTATGGCAACCAAAGATGCTCTAAATTCCAAAGCTTCACTATTGACATTTGATTGAGACAGCAAATATGCCGGTGTCGAAACGAGTGGTGAAGTGGGTCAACGGCGGAGGGTTTATTGGTAGCGGAAGTTACCAGTGTAATTGGTGAATGATAAGCCAGTAAGCCGTGAACTATCTGAACTAAATTGACTCATATAGCGTTGAGCAGTAAACGGTTGGCTGGTAAAAAAGCGGCGGTTAAATAAGTAAAACCAATGAAATTTGGAAACGGCGAACTTGCGGATAGTCGGTGGAGAGTTAAGAACTGGCAAGTGGTGTTGTTGATGATTGGCAGAAGAAGGTTGGTACTATATAGATGGTCAGTACCAACAAATGGTAAACAATGATTTTTCTTTTTCTGGCAACGATAAATACACTCCCCGAGAGTTTTCAGGAGTATTATCGATGATAATTGTTTTTTTTCGTTTATTTACCAGCTACGTTCCGCACAATTAAGGTAGCGGTTACTACTTTGAAACCGGTTACCCTCGGACACTATTCTGTAGCCGTATACTTTCCTGGAACCAAGCCCTTTTCTGGAGCCGCTTACTTTTCTGAAATTACTTACTTTTGTGCAACCGACTAATTTTCTGGAGACGCCTGCTTTTCTGAAACCACTTACTTTTCTGGAACACACTAATTTTCTGGAGTCGCTTACTTTTCTGAAACTCTTCTGGAACCGGTTACATTTATGGAACCAGTTATTTATTTGGAAGCTGTTACTTTCTTGGAAGCAGTTACTTATTTGAAACTGGCTACTTTCTTGGAACCGGTTACATTTTTAGAACCGATTACATTTATAGAACCCATTACTTATTTGAAAGCGGTTACTTTCTTGGAACCAGTTACTTATTTGGAACCAGTTTCTTATTTGGAACCAGTTTCTTATTTGGAACCGGTTTCTTATTTGGAACCGGTTACTTTTTTGGATCCGGTTAAATATTTGGGACCAGTTGCTTATTTGGAACCGGTTTCTTATTTGGAACCCGTTACTTTTATGGAACTGGTTAAAGGTTTGGGACCAGTTGCTTATTTGAAACCGCATACTTTCTTGGAACCGATAATATATTTGACAACGGTCCCTTTTATGGAACCAGTTAAAGGTTTGGGACCAGTTGCTTATTTGAAACCGCATACTTTCTTGGAACCGATAGTATATTTGACAACGGTCCCTTTTCTGGAACCGTTTGCTTTACTGTAACCGGTCACTTTTCTGGAATCGGTTTTTGTTTTGAAACCATATACATTTTTGGAACTGTTTACACTTTAAATCGGTTACTTGTTTAGAATTGGTTACTTTTTAGAAAAGTTTGACTCTTACAAATTAAAAACATTGAATTTCTCAAATACATTTGTACAATATTGGTTGTACAATATTGGAAGGGTTATTCAGGATGTATAAATACTTGTGATACTTAAGTTTTTCAGCTCGATGTATTTAAACACCACAGATGGACGGTGATCGGTGTTATGAAATATAACCGACTTCAATGTATTCAGATGACTTGCTATGGCATGCCATCATAACAGCCAAAGGGTGTCAATTACGAAACGTCAAAAAGTGAATGACAACCAATAGACGACATCAATCAGCACAGTCATTTTTGTAAGCGTTAACGGTTCACTTTGCTAAGACTCCTTTTGTTGTTTTCCCGCCAGCGCCATCAGCCTTGACCAAAAGTAAAAGCAAAAAAGCAAAATACAAAGAACGAAGTTGACAAATTCAAGCAAAGAAGCTTACTCTCTTATGTATATGAAGGGAGTTCATTTACATACCTAAGAGCAAAGGGTGACTGCTGCGCCACTTCATGGTAATGAGATGGTGAAGACTATTGTCGAGAAAAGAATTTCGAATTGAAGAAGTGCAGAATGTCACTCGAAAGACACTTAGTTATACTAGTAACTTGTACTTATAATAAATTTACAAGAACCAGCAAGCGCCAGCAGCAACTTCAGAATCTTGCTCTTTCAGCCGCCTCAACAAAAATCAAAATAGGCTAAATAAAGCAGCGTCACTTTGTCTGCGGAATTTTTATGCAAATACATCAAGTGGCACGAACTGACACATACACACTTGCCACTGGCTGGCATGCAAAAGCTTATCGAGAGTTGTAAGCCGTTTTGTTGTTGCTTTGTCCTTACACATTTAACATGCAAAATTTTCGTTACGCATGTACACAACTTGTTGCGTATTCAGTTTATTGAATTCGTATGTTGCAAGATGTAAGTCTTGCGCTGTTCAGCCAGCTGAGGATGACACTTACTAAGCTCGCGTTTGTCCATGTGTTTACTTGTTCAGCTCAGATTGTATGTGATTACAAATAAAAAGCTATCTTATTAAAGCGTAACTAAATGCGTAGATCAGCATGTCCGTTCCGTTGACATATGATGTGGTCGAAGGAGTGGCTATTATGCAAAACCAACGGACGGCAGGAACACAAATATTTGCGCTGAGCTAAAAATAGTTGCTTGAGGTGGTATAATGGTGTTAAATATTCGGAATTCTTGCGGGGGATAGTGTGATTCAACTTTAGGTGCTTTGCGAAAAAATATTTGGATCTTGACTAAACCATTTCCCGAGATAATTAATTTTAAATTGTGTATTTGAATTTGAGTTGTACATTGAAAAATGCGAAACAGGCAATGAAATGTAGTAGAACAAGTTCTCGATATTAATCCATTTTTTAGTTTTCTTCGCGGTTCAAAATAGAGCTTTTCCGAATGCGGTCTGACCCCTCAAGGTACTAGTTAGGAATATTTTTTATCAGTATCTGTTTGGATTGGAATATAAGTGTTTCTTTGCCCAGTTCCAAAGAAATGAGATCCTGCAAACTATGCCAACTACCGCGGAATCAGCCTTCTAAATATCGCATATAAGGTCCTGTCAAGTGTATTGGGCGAAAGATTGCAGCCACCTGTGAATCGGCTGTTTGAATCTTATCACTGCGGCTTCAGACCTGATAAATCTATCATCGAGCAGATTTTCACAACGCGCCAAATCTTGGAAAAAACGGCGCAAAAATAATTAACATGCATCACATCTTCGTCTATTTTAAAGCCGCCTTCGACAGCACGAAAAGAGCTGTCTATATTCCGCTATCTATGAATTTGATTTATCTGCAAAACTTGTACGGTTGTGCAAAATTACGTTGAGCAGCATCATCAGCTCAGTCAGAATTGGAAAAGACCTCTCCGACCCGCTCGAAACCTAAGCAAACACGCCACTGTTGCCAGCCATAATTTCGAAATAGTAAAAGACTTCGTTTTTTTGGGAAACAGCATTAATACAAACAACGACATCAGCTCCAAAATCCAGCGAATAATCACTCTTGCCAAGAAATTCTACTTTGAACTAGGTTGTCAATTCAAAAGTAAAGTCCTCTTACGCCAAACGAAAATCATGCTCTAGAAGAAGATGCAGAAGCCTATGTTCACCTTGTTCGAATTGCTCCGAGAGGTACTTTCAAATTCTGACTGAGCTGATGGTAAGTTTTGTCGGGGAAACCAAATTCAGAAATAGCAGCAGCTAATTTCGTGCTGTCGAAGGCGGCTTAAAAATCGACGAAGTGGTGCTGTGTGGTAAGATTTGGCGCATTGTGGAAATCTGGTCGATGATTGGATTTAGCAGGTCTGAAGTCACACTGATTAGGTGTAATCAGCGATTTACTGTAACCTTCAATCTTTCGCACAATATACTTGAAAGGGCCTTGTTAGCGATATTATGAAGTCTGATTCCTCGATAGTCGGCACAGTTTTTAGGATCCTCTTGATCGTTGATGGATTGGACAAAGTACACTTATATTTCAATGGCCCCACATGCACTCGTTCGACTATATTTTGTAAAGATAAACATTTAGTTAACAAATGGTAGTGCAGTCCACACTCGAAGGAGGCATAAATCAACAATATTTAATTTCGTTTGCCAATGAATAAAATATAGCTAATGAAGTAGCTCTGCAGCAACAGTAGCAGCAGCCGATCACATACACACATATTTATATGCAAAGAGTCGATAGTGCATAAGCGCTGCTCATGAACGATCGAGTTTGTTGCTTAATTGAAGTCTTTCGTTTTGCGCCGTGTTTTAATTCACGCGTCTACCAGTCTAGTCTGCCAATACGCTATCATAATCTTACATGCAGATTATATTTATTATATTTATATACGTTTTATTATTTGAATTCTTTGCAAGTGGTCCTCATCACTTAAATTAACGCTGATCGTCTCAATTTACGTTGAAAGCGGTTGACTCGTTCAACCTCGCTGCAAGTCAGTAGTTGATAATTATCAATTATAATTGATTGCCTACAATGTATATACATATTTAAAAACACACAAACGTGTACACGAAATATGAATAAATTTAAAAAAATCCTTGCGCAGCTTCACAATTGCAATTCAATTTTAATATCTGAATACTTTTGCATTTTAAAAATTTTCCACCATTTATTTTTATTTTTTTTTCATTTTATATCGTGTGCGCCACCATAAACTCGATTAATTAGCAAGTTTTTGACATATCAATTATTAAGTTGTATGCAGTAATTGTAAATGCACTACAAATAGACTTGAAGTAGAACTAATGCGCAATGACACTGATTGACTATATACATACATACACACGTACGTAATTATGAATGTACGTAAGACAACTTTACTTAGTTCGCTTACTTGAAATTATGCGCATGAACTTTTTTGTTGTATGCTTTTCGTTTTTTATATGAATACATCTGTGCTCGTGGTAAACGTATGGTAAGTTCAAGTGTAAGTGCAAGAGGAAGTTTAATTGTAAAGTAAGCGTAACGTAACGTTCGGAAGTGGTCCGCTACATGGCGAAATACAGAATATTATGTATGGTAATTGAAAGCGTAATGTGTGGAAGTGGTGAGAGGGCAGGAGGGTAAAGGCACGGAAAAAAGAAAAGGGAGAGCGGAAGAAGGAAAAGACGAAAACCATGAAGAGAAACCTGAGGGCATATTATCAATTTGTTATCGAAGTATTAACGGTTTGTTATTGATGAGTTATGGGTGTGTTATCGATGTTTCATCAAAGACTTATCGTATAGTTTTCGACTATTCTTTTAGAGAAGCTGTTGGTGTTTTAGCCATTTGCTATCGTTCGGGTACAATTGAGTTAGCTATTTGTTATCGACAAGCCATAAATCGTTTATCTATAGCAATTTTATCGACGGATTATCAGTTTTTTAACGAAAAGTTATTGATATGCTATTGAAACTTATCGGTT
>JARSSU010009232.1:0-15548 GCA_029619165.1 Eurosta solidaginis
CCAGACCCGACACGATAAGATGCAGACTGAAGACTTACTTTGTAAAATTGTCATATTAAATCAAATAATTCGCCACCGCGTGAACATAACAAAACCAACAAAGACATGCAAGTATTGGTTATTGCGTGTGCTGAGGTGTGCTAGACGCTAAGTCAGCACTTTAGTGCAAGCAACAGCTTTGTAGCGGATGCGCGTGCAGTGGCTTGTTTTGCTAATTCTTTGAATTAGCTCAACTTCGCTTGTGAAGCAAAATTTTGTTACTTTTGCTTAATGAGAATTTTTATTTATTGATTGCAAAACAGGAAGTGCAAAATATTAATAAGGTTTATTATTACTTCAAAATTAATTGGAATTTCATTTACTGTGGGAACCACGAACGATTAAAAAGCTTTTTTGTAAGGTAGGCAAAAATGTAGCCAAAAAGGTAAGTGAGTTTATTATGTGTTAACTTACATACGTATGTTTGTATATATAAAGTAATGTTAATAAATTACTTCTCTAGCACTTACCGATAAATCCCGCGACGGAGGCGCCTGCGTCGAGATAGATCGTGGCTGCAAAGAACGTACATATACATATACCTACAAACCTATGCTGTAAAGTCGATCGGTGGAAGAGGTGATAATGAAAAATTGCAATGTTATTCGGGCATGCGGTTGCGGCCCGGATCAAAGCCCTTACACGTGTTAAACAAAAAAGATAATAAAGATAAAAGAATATACCGATGATTATAAAATTCAACAGTGCAACAAAAAACGTTTAAATTTAAATCGCAAATTCAACCAGTATGCAAAAAATGAAACTGGGGGTAAGCTAAAAAAAAATCTCTAACAAATTTACGTAAAAAGTAAAAACACAAAAAACGTAAAGCAACAAAAAAATGAAAAATAATGTAGAAAAGCTCGCTAATGAGGAGTAGAAAAAGAACGGCAGGTGGAAAAAACTAGGAATCTTTAATGCCGAAAAACAAGACTTAAAAGAAAAGTTCATGAAGAAACAGAAAGCAAAAAAAGAAGCTTGGTAGTTAAGCAAACAAGGGAGGCCGAGAAAAAAGCTGAAATGTGGAAAAATAGGAAAAGAAGAAAAAAAGGTCAGGAAATAATAGGTAGAAACAAGTGAAATATTGAGAAGATAGAAAAAAGTGAGAAGAAGTAAGAAAAACGGAATACGAAGGTAAAAATACTTACAATTATAAAATTATAAAAATTTCAAAAATAATTCATCGAAAATGAAAAAAAACTCACAAGCAAATCGGAAAAGAACTAGAACTGAGTTAAATTAAACCTTAACGAAACTAAACTAAAAATTCAATTAAACAGATTCAATGTCGCCATATACTGATTAAAATGATCAAGAAAAAATCTCTAATGAGTTCAAAAAACATTCAAATGAAATATTAACAAAAGCAAATATAAATTCCAGCAGCGGCGCACGGATAACTATGCTCCCTTCTTGGCCTCTCTCCCCGGGTTTGCTTTTCTCCTCCCATTAGTGTTTCTCCAGGCTATGCTCAAGTTAATCATTGCGGTGCGGGACAGGAGCGCCCAGACTCCTTTGACGTATAGCCTGGCACCGTCTGTATGCTTCCCCTCCTCGATATTAAATACTACCCCTCTTTGTTTGTGCGTTTTTGACTCTTGATGGTGGCAACTTTAAATTTTTGCGCAGCAATCTGAATGTGTAGAGAGGAAGAATATTAGGGAGTGCGGTTCATGGCGACAGAGAAAGACACATTAGGGTGCATGTGAACTTATTTTATTTATTGAATTTTATCTAGTTATATTATTTTATTTATTTACTTACTTTTATCTCTTTATTTCATTTTACCTATTTATGTCATTTTACTTATTCATTGGTTTTATTTATTTTACATAATTTTATCAATTCGATTTTTGTTAAATATATGGCGTTATTATTATGTATGTAATTTTATTTATTTTAATAGTTTATATTTTATTTTATTTCATACTTTTAGTTAATTTGTTTTAATTTTTTAACTTTCATTATTTATTTTATTTCTTAATTTTATTTTGTATATAATTTTACTTATTTTACTAAATTTTTTGATTTTAGGTATGTTATTTTATGTAAGTTAATTTTCATTTTTAACATTTTTTATTTATCTTCACTATTAGTTCACATGCACCAGGACTGAAAAGGGGGTTCCACTGGACTCACCTGCGGCTGTTGTCGACAGGGTATGGGATCCGGTTCCTTTTTGGAATTCCGCTAAAGTACCCGTTTACACGGTTCTACAAAATCACGAACTTTTTTCGCAAAAAATATATATGTGGGACTTGCATTAATCACTACACTGCACTCGCTTAAGTCAACTTTTTATTGAGATCCGCCTTGTCATCGTTTGGCGATCGTACCCCATGGATCGAAAGCATTTCTTTCTCACCACTTTCACTCAAGAACGAAAGTCACAATCCTATTTGGCGGGAAACGACTGACATAAATTTTCACGAACAACCTTCACGCACACTAACAGATACATGTTCAAACATATCTATACATGTGTTTGCTTCTACCAGTTACTAACACATGTAAACGTAGCTATGCTGGCATATGTACACAGATGCGTACGTAGATGTTATCCTACCATTGCATTAACCCACAGACTGCCGCCACAGGCTCGCAACCGCCGATGCTGCATTCAACATAGAGAGTGGGCGTAAAAAAATTCAATGCGCAGTCTGTCCTAAAGCTACCTTCAAGCGCCTAACGTGTGGCCTTGACCCACGACCTAAAGCCGGGCTATCCCTATTCTTCCGATTATTCGGGGTTTATGTTAACTCGTATAAGGGCAGCATGCAGAATTTAAAATTTGTCTACTACTAAAATTAATATCACAGATATCTACTTATATTAACGACCAGAATGGCATGCGGGTTAAATCTAAAGTTATATCACTGGTAAGTATCTAAGCCTATATCACAGACATCTACCTAAATCTTTATCACAGTTTTTAGTATGTTCGTAAAAAAATATCACAGAATCTATAAAATAATAATAAAAAAAATAGAAAAAAATAAATAAATAAATAATAAATGAATAACAAAAGAATAATAAATAAATGAATAAATAAATAAGGACAATTATACACATGGTCATAAAATAAATAATTGCATAAATAACATTGGTTACAGCCAAATGCACCAGAGACGCCATTATGAAATTCCTATTTAAAATCACCTCCTGATTCCAAAAATTAAGGTTATTTTAATTCTATGACGACGTTTTTGAGATTTCACGAATAACCTCACATGGTCGCTTAATCATATATGTACGCACTCTTGGAGAACTGCTCGTGTAGCTTTCCTTACCCAGGCGGAAGATCGGTCACATGTATCCCAAAGACTTTAGACCATTAGCTTAACACATTCTGCTCAAAACTTTCAGAGGCTGATAGATGTGTACATAAAGTTCAACGTGGATGAAAAGCTGCTCTCCACAAGACAGCAAGCGTACACCAAAGGCAAGTCGGTAGACACGCATTGCATAGGTGGTAATAAGCATAGATAAATCCTGGAATATAAGGGAGTATGCTCTAGATTCTTCTTGCTTATTTCCGGGGTTTCAATAATGTTTCAAAATGGGCGATTATGGATGGTCTTAATTACATAAAGTACATCCTGCCTTAATCATATGGTCAGACTGCATGTAAAATTGCAGAAAAGATAACATCACAATGGGGATTGCACGAGGCCACGAAATTAGTGGACAGGGGCACGCCGCAGGGAGGGGTGCTATCACCTCTGCTGTGGACACTGGTCATAAACCAACTCGCTCAGGCGATTCGATGAGGGACCGTAAAACTTACGGCTTACGCAGATGACGTTGCAATTGTCATAAGTGGAAAGTGCCTTCCAACGATTAGTTCTTTGATGGATCAGACGCTTCGGATATTCATACCTGGGCATCTATGCGGGTTAAAGTCAATGCGAGAAGACGGATATGGTCTTATTTACAAAGAGGTACAAGGTCCCAAATTGGACCAGGCCTAAGTTAGGAGGGTAACCTACAGCAAAACCTTGCAAAATATCTAGAATCATCCTAGAGAGTAAGCTGTCATGGAAGCTCAACGTGGAGGAGAGGGTCAAGAAGGCCTCAACGGCACTCTATGCATGTAAAAGAATGCTGGGGTGTACGTGGGGCTTAACGCCTTCTCTTTCTCATTTGTTTTTTGCAGCGATTGTAAGCTCTTTCCTATACTATGGAGTTCTCGTTTGGTGGAAGATCCACACAAAAAACAACATATGGCCTCAAAAATTAGAGGGCGATGCAGACTATCGATGCTTAGCATTACGGAGCCCTGAAAAAAACCCCGACGGCTGCACTGTATGCCATTCTGCACATTCCACCTGTAGACCTGGTAGCAGAGAACATATGTATTAACACCCGCAACCAGGCTCGGTGCCTCGGGGCAGCTTGAGCGCCGACCATATGGCCATAATATTATAGCGTCATCAATCGCAAGACGAACAGACTACCTGATTCCCTATCTGCGCTTCGAGGGAGATCTTAAGGCCACAACAGGGTGGACGGTTGGCGCAAGGGTACGCAAATGGCGGACGAGGCGATACATGTGTACACAGATGGTTCCAAAGTAGTGGAAGGAGTAGGGTCTGCGGTATACTGTGCTGATCCGGAAATAAGCAGATCCTACAGGCTGCCGGATTACTGTATTGTTTTCCAAGCGGAAATAATAGCCGTAACCAAAGCAGTAGAAACCTTGGAAGAGAATAGCTTAAGCTGCAACCGTGTTAACTTTTATATTGAAAGTCAAGCAGCAATTAAGGCAATAATCTCGCATAGCACAGCATCTAAATGCGTGTTAGAGTGTAAGCAGTCTCTGGAGAGAATCGGGACAGGGAGAAGCATACATCTATATTGGGTCCCAGGGCATATGGGAATAGATGGGAATGAAAAAGCGGACGAACTAGCTAAAAAGGGCGCATCACTTGAAGCTTGATCCGTAGACGTCCCCAATTAGACTGGGCGAGATTAAGCGAAGGCGAGAGGTGCACATGATCGACCAAGCGGGAAAGGCGTGGGTTCAAGCGCGGGCTGTAAAGTGTCGAAGATTATGTGTAGGTCTTACAACCTTAGACTAACAAAGTTGCTTCTATCATTAAAAAGAGAGGACTGTATACTCATGACGGGTATTCTGACTGGACACTGCCTTCTGGCGTCACATGCCTTTAAATTAGGCTTGGTCAGTGATAGCAGATGTGGGAAGTGCGGGTTGGAGGAGGAAACGATCGAGCACGTTCTGTGCTCGTGCCCTGCACTTGCCAGGCTAAGACTCCAGCTATTAGAGTGATACAGCTGTCAGATCTAGAAGCAGCAAGTGGCTTAAGTCCTAGGAAGCTTCTAGTATTTGCCAAGAGGACGGAGTTATTTTATAACATAGGTCCTGGTTTTTGATAGGGTTTTTCAGTTTGGTCGTTAAAACAAACTTCTGGTAACACTACGGACTCATCAGTCTATGTGAGGTCCTCATGGACCGGCCAGTTCAACCTAACCTAACCTAATCATATATATATCAAGAACGAATTGAGCAATTCGAGTTGAAGCTTTTTAAAGGTAATAAAATTTGCTATAAACTGTGCATACAACACTTTTTGCTAGTCCTGCAGATTTAAAGTTAACGAACAATCATTAGTACGGGTTTTTAAATGTTTCTTTGTAAAAATATAAAAAATTTGTACTTCGCGAGGAAGGATCTCGAAAACTTCTTATTTTTTTGCATATTTTTTTTCTTTCTAAGCTCTGTTTTATTACAAAAAAATAGATTTCATTCAACAAATCGATGAGCTAATACATAAGTTATAGGCATGCAAATAAATATATTCATATAGTAGAACTTAAGTACCCTACAAATAAGAGCATATGTACATATGATTCTGTCTTAATTCTATGATCTTATTTTGTAATTGAAATGGTTATGTGTCTTGTTTTGACGCTTATTTAGATTAGGATCGGTTTCTCTTATGAGAAACGACAGTAGTCACTCATCATAGCGACATCCCAGAATACTTGATACCGACTTTCAATCATTTTCATTTGCTGATGAAACCTTTCGCCATGCTCGTCACTTTCGTCGCCAAGATTTGCGGGAAAAAATTTAAATGGGAGTGTAGAAAATGAATTTTTAAAGACATATTTACTCCTGAAAGAGAATAACAAAGTATATTAGATAAATACATAAGTGACACATAAGTATATAATTTTCTTAGGCTGGATGTATCTTTCAATTCAGAACAAATTTTTTGTTTACATTTTTCTCGTTCTTGTTTGTTCGGAACTGGATGATGAATTCAGATTTAGGGCTATATAAATTTAAAAATTTTCATACACATTTTTTGTTTATCGGGCAGATAGGTTTTAAAGTTAACTGAGACAACTTTCTTAAATATGTTTTTTTATTTACCCATTTCCGCATAGTTTTTGATTAAGTCGTTCACTATCATCTCGTATTTAGGACTTTTGCGTTTGCCTAAAAAAGAAGTAACAACCTTTTCAAAAGAATCCCACGCTGCTGCCTCCACTGGTGACAATAGTTCTTTGAAATGGTTATTGGTCATCATTTTCCTTATTTGCGGTCCCACAAAAATCCCTTCCTTTATTCTTGCTTCTGAAATCTCTGCAAAGATTGTCTTCAACTGATGAAAAGCTTCGCCTTCTTTGTCCAAAGCCTTGACACAATTTTTGATAAGGCCGAGCTTGATAGCGGATGTAGAATTATTTTTTCCTTCTTTACAAGTGGGGAGTATCTTTATGTTATCCACCCCAACTTGAAACTCGATTCGTTCTGGCCAATCCTTCACGAGCTCAGCTGTCCCATTTGCATAGAAAGCAACAGTATTTGTGTGTCCGCTTTGTAGACCACATAGTATTCCAACGACTTTAAGATCGGCACATATTTTCCAACCACGTTCTTCGTATTTGACTATTTGAGCAATTTTTGCAATATCTCATACGTTTCCTTCGTATTTACTGCACGCGCGATCGGGATAGATGGTTTTTCGTTGCCAATATGCAATAATACGGCCTTTAAACTTAATTTATTGCCGTCTATGAACAATCGCCACTCTTTTGAATCATATGGTTCACCAAACTGTTTGAATAGATCAGCAATGTCCTTGCATTAACAAACACTGTCCTCCTTCGTATAGTACTGGGAAAATTGTTCGTGACGAGTTCTATAATATGTTACCTTACATCGGATGAAACAAATTTAAATTGTTGCATACGAGAGGCGTGTAGCTCGGCCTTTTCCTTTGACATTCCAAATCCCTTATCCAATCATTGTGTTGTGCTTGTAAAAAAGAGTTTCTTTCGTTTTCCGTTTCAAATCCAGTACAACATGATACCGCCTAATCAGATACTGCTGTTGACAATGAAACTGGAGCCGGAACTAAAGTTAAATTTGTTCTGGCAATGTAGCTTCCGTTGAATTTAGTTCTGGTAATGACACTGTAGATACGCTCGCATAGGTTACTTTTCTTGACTTTCCAACCCCAAGTACTTTTGTAGTACAAATATAGCAGTCCGTTGAATGGCAAGTTGGTTCCCTCCACTTCATTGGTGTAATAAATTTCATATGTCGCCTAAATAGATAGTTTCAGAAATTAGTCAGCTATGCATTAAAAGGGAGCAAATTCCCAATTTTTACAACGCATCTTTTTGTTCCGGTTTCCGAAAAATCAATTCGACTCGATATGTGATGCACACAGTATTCGTTGTCCATGGTTTTTCATTGTTTTTAGGCTCAATTCCAAAATACTTATAGTATGTAACTTTCAAAGGATTTGAAAACACACGTCGCATCCTTTTAACGATAAATTGACCGCAGATGAAACAGAATATCTGCACTCAAACTCTCGTGCCTTTTATTCATATTATATTTTTAAGTAAATGACAGGTTATAAACTGCAATTATAAACTGAACAGTATCCGGCGAGCCTTGCAGATATTATGAAGAACACGGCGCATGTACTATTATTTATACTTAGATCAAGTAAAAATTCAAGCCTACCTAGACAAAAAGGTTCCCTAGTTCTACAAAGAAAACACTACCTGCCTTAAAAATATGCTCTTGCTTGAAATGTACCTGGGATTTAAGAAAATGACACTAACAGTTTTTTGTATCTAATAACCCTTCGAAAATCTACCTGCTAACTAAGTGATATACGAATACTGACACATATGTACCAGTAGGGTACTTAAGTATTAAATGGATATATTTACTTGAATGCTTATAACTTTTGTCTTAGTTCATCGATTTTGTTGAATGAAAGCTTATTTTTTTGTAATAAAACAGAGTTTAGAGAAAAATAAATCTGCAAAAAATAAAAAGTTTTCGAGATCCTTCCTCGCAAAATACAATTTTTTTTATATTTTTACAAAAAAAATTTAAAAATCCGAAATGATTGTTCGTTATCTTTGAATCTGCAGGGCCTAGCAAAAAGTGTCGTTTATAGCAAATTTTACTACCTTTTAAAAGCTTCAAACCGTTTGGAATTACTCAATTCGTTTTTGAGATATATATGATTAAGTGGACCCAATCTAAAAAACGGTTATTCGTAAATATCTCAAAAACCTTACCATATAATTAAAAATAACCTTGATTTTCTAGTCAGGGGGTGATTTTACATAGGAATTTCATAATGGCGTCTCTGGTGCAAAAAAAAATTGGAATTTGTGATCTAGTGTAATTACTCTAATGGTCAAGCTAAAATTAAAGCTAGAAAACGGACACATCTACATTTAACATAGGTCACCAAAACTAACATTCAACATATAATTAAGCAACAAAATATCCTTAGCGTCGTATACGCCGACTCTCTTGCCATTGGTATCGCCGAGTTCATACATCGAATTGCCGATTGTTTTAAGAACGACACACTTTACTTGCTTTGGGGCAAGCTTAGCATTATAGTTGTTTATTTGTTTGAATCCGATTGGAATTTCCGATTTGGAATTCACATTTTTGGATCGGGAGTTATAAACTTTCTGACTTCGCTCATGTGCTAACTTAAACTATTTCATTATCGAATCTCGAATTCCCTGTAACCTGTCTGCTCGTGTATCTATCTGTAGATCTGTATCTTTAACTGCTCCCAATTTGTGGCATATTTCATATGATGTCCCATGTTGCACGTAGCTTGGTATGGGGAGCAGTTTATGGACGTATGCATTTCGCTACGAAGAGCAAAAGCCGCATCGCTTATATACCTATCTCAGTTCGTTTGGTTGTCCTTAATAAAGAATCGCTCTATTTGGAGAACTGAGCGATTAACCCCCTCCGCTGCATTGTCTTGGGGTGAAAAAACGTGGTTCGAATGTGCTTCGCCCAATACCTCTCCCATTATCGGAATGGACGTATGTGAAATACCTCTTTTTCTAAAAATTTAATTACATCTATAGACATGGCTTTAAAAAGACGTGGGTATGGACCCATACAGTCGATAAACAAACGTTGGAAAGGTCTTTCGGTTACGTGTTGCTTTCCCACGGGTGGTCTATGAAAAACGTTTTGGGTTTTGTTTCCCTCGCAAACCTCACATTCTTTTAGATAGGTTTCGGACATCGGTTACCCTACCAGGCCAGTAGTATTTCTCGCGTATTCGGGCTAAGGTTTTATGGATGCCTCGTTGTCCTGCCGAGGTGAGCTGTGGGAGGATTTCACCAACCCTGCGCGCAACTCTTATGGCACCCAGAGTTTCCAGGCTTGGTCCAGCTGAAGATCGTCGTCCGACGTTATATACGTAACCGTCCGACGTGCATAGTTCTGGGAGTTTTGTGTTGATTTCGTTCACTGTCTTCCTATGTTCGTCATACTATTCAGTTTTAAAGTAAGGCGGGTCTAAGCGAATGTCCATTCGTTGGCTGATAGCTGCATTTCCTCCATGTGTGCTCGCGACAGCGTATCTGGTACTACATTTAGTTCTCCCTTCCTGTGCTCGATTTGAAAGTCGTACACCTGAAGTTTTTAAACTCCACCTCGCGAGTCTCCCAGAAAGTCTTCTGGTTCATCAACCATTTAAAAACTCGCGTGATCAGTAATTATCGTGAAGGGTAAACCTTCGACGTACGGCCTAAATCGCTTCACACTTATCACCGCAGCATGCCCTACGTTGGGCGCCATTGTTGTGTAACTGGCTGTTGGGGTAAGGACGAACGTGGCATGTGGCATGCAGGCAAGCCCCTGCTAGCTCGTCGGGTAGGGTGAGTTTTTGCTCACCCGCCTTACCTATAGTTATACAAACAAGAGAGAGGTTCATGCCTTGAATCTACCGAAAAAAAGGGAAAGCTGGAAGAAAAGGTCTGTCCGTGCCAGGTGGAGTCATCCTTCCCCTTCTGCGTAATACTTCGACGCAGCTATGGGCATTGCAACTGCTCCATTCAAATACATGTGTTCGGCATCAAAGCGTACAAATTCGCCTGCAGCGTCTATGACGCGTAGCCTTGTGTTCACCTTGCCTTAGTGTACCTCCAGGCTATGCTCAAGTTAATGATTGCGGTGCCAGGGACAGGAGCGCCCAGATGCCGTTCTACGTCTTTCACGTATATCCTGGCACCGTCTGTATGCTTCCCTTCCTCGATATTAAATACTACCCCGCTTTTTTGTGCATTTGTGACTCTTGATGGGTGGCACCTTTAAATTTTTGCGCAGCAATATAAATGTGTAGAGAGGAAGAATATTAGGGAATGTGGCCATGGCGGCAGAGAAAGACATATTAGCGTGCATGTGAACTTATTATGTTTATTGAATTTTATCTAACTGTTATGTTATCTAGTTGTTATATTATTTATTTACTTACTTTTATCTAATTATTTCATTTACCTATTTATGTCATTTTAATTTATTCATTTGGTTTTATTATTTTACTTAATTTTATCCATTAGATTTTTACTAAATATCTGGCGTTATTTATTTATGTATGTAATTTTATTTATTTTAATTAGTTTTATAAATTTAAATATTTAACGAGCTCGAGGCCATATACATATATATTCAGTTTACAACCCGGATAGATTTTATATATATGTATATATCAAATTTTATTTAGTCGATATTTCGACCTCAATCTGAGGGCATTCTCAAGACTGTAAAAAAAAACATGAAACATAAAACTCATAATAATATAAAAACCTATTATAACTTACACTCTTGGGTGTAGCTTGTCGACTAATTTTACAATATTAAACATAAGTACAAGAAGTCAATAGACCGAAAAAAAGTAAACATTCAAAAAATATACAGTAATGGTAAACAAATTTTATTTATATTTTTTTATTTCATTATTTTAGTTAATTTATTTTAATTTTATTTTATTTTAACTTTCATTATTTATTTAACTTTATTATTATTTTTATTTGTATATCTAATTTATTTATTTACTAAACTTTATTGATTTTAGGTATGTATTTTATGTAAGTTAATTTTCATTTTTAACATTTTTTATTATCTTCACTATTAGTCCACACTCACCATGGACTGAGGAAGGGGTTTCACTAGACTCACCTGCGGCTGTTGTCAACCAGGGTATGGAGTCCCGGTTCCTCCTTGGAATTCCGCTAAAGTACCCGTTAGAACGGTCTACAAAAATCGCGACACTTTTTTCGCAAACATATATATGTAGGACTTGCCTTAATCACTACACTGCACTCGCTTAAGTCAACTTTTTATTTGAGATCTGCCTGTCATCGTTTGGCGATCGTAACCATGGATCGAAAGCATTTCTTTCTCACCACTTTCGCTCAAAACGAAAGACACAATCCCATTTTGGCGGAAAACGACTGACATAAACTTTCATGAACAACATCACGCACACTAGCAGATACATTTTCGAACATATCTATATGTGTTTGCTTCTACCAGTTACTAACACATGTAAACGTAGCTATGCTGGTATATGCACCAGATGCGTACGTGGATGTTTGAACATCCTTACCGTCGCAATAATCCACAGTGCGCGCTACAAAATTGTCAGGAAAGGGTCCTTGTAATGGTGAGCACAAATGAACTAAATGGAATGAGAAATAATAGGCATAAATAAAAACTAATACTTGAAATAAAATAATTATGTCAAATTAAATGTTATTGAAACCAATAATTAAGTAATAATAATAATATCTAAAAATAGACAGATAAAATAATATTTTAAGTTAACGGTTATTAAAAATAATACTTACATTTAGTTATAATAATACTACAGTGGTTGCGATGGTAGCGTACTCCGCCTACCACACCGGAGCCCTGGGTTCAAACCCCGGGCAAAGCAACATCAAACATTTTGGAAATAAGGTTTTTCAATTAGAAGAAACTTTTTCTAAGCGGGGTCGCCCCTCGGCAGTGTTTGGCAAGCGCTCCGGGTGTATTTCTGTCATGAAAAGCTCTCAGTGAAAACTCATCGGCCTTGCAGATGCCGTTCGGAATCGGCATCATAAAATCATGTAGGTCCCGTCGGCCCAATTTGTAGGGAAAGTCAAGAGGAGCACGACGCAAATTGGAAGAGAAGCTCGGACTTAGATCTCTTCGGAGGTTATCGCGCCTTACATGTATTTATTATTTTTTTAATACTAAAAGATAGAAAATACTTAGGTAGGTTTGAGGTACTAGTCGTTCACACTCCTCATTAATCTAGGGCGTTGATAAGCCAAATAAATAAAAGCGTGGGCCGCGTCAAATTTCTATTGATAGTCAACCGCTATTTATTTTACAAATCATATTTTCATGCAGGCATGCTTAACGAACGAAACGATATCATTTCGTTACGATAATCAACGTTAAAAACGAAACGAAGTCACTTCGTTTCGTTTATTAACGTTAAGATCGTCAAATTAACGTTAATTTGGCGTTCTTAACGTTAATAAACGAAACGAAATGACTTCGTTTCGTTTATTAACGTTGATTATCGTAACGAAATGATATCGTTTCGTTCGTTAAGCATGCCTGCCTGAAAATAGGATTTGTAAAAATATGAGACGGTGACTATCAATCGAAATTGACGCGGCCACGCTCTATTTATTCTCGTCTTATCAACGCCCCTGAGATTAATGAGGAGTCTCGTGACGACTAGCTACCTAAACACTACTAATTATTTTCTATCTTTTGGTATGATCATAATCTAACTGTAAGTATTGTTTTTGGTAAATCCGTATTAACTTATGTTTTTTACTCTATTCTATTAACAGCCGAAAGAAGATTTACTGCCATTCAGTCAAGTAACTAGTTTCTACTATTTGTAATGCAGCAATACTCTCACTTTCCTCCCCTGCAGATGTCCTTAACCTCAGGGACATATCCAACAGATAAATTGACGTACTGACTCAATAGCGCTTGCCACTACGACGATGGCTGTGCCTGGATTTATAAGCTGGTATTGACTTTCACGTTGGTTGTCTGTAATGAAGCTTCGGCAAGTTAAATTTGATACACTTCCCGGTCGTCCGATGACAGCTGACATTTTGCACACATGTATAACTCCGATGACAATTGCAATATTACTTTGTAGAATTCGATAAATTATCGATACACACAGTGATCGTAAAGATTTGTATTTACTTTGGCATACACAGCCTAAGTCCCATACAAACACGCCGGTACTATCCGTGGAGTGTGATATTTAGACGTGGTGCGGATCACGTGTCACGCGTGGTGACCCATATCTCATCGCTTGCGAAAAGCGGATGACACACACCCTCTGTTGTATTTTCTGTGTATAACCAACAATTAGCTGAATTTTAAGGCTGTTAACCTGTACTCTTTTCTGTAATATCTACTTTGCTTCTGGAAACACTTACCAATACTATTGAAAAAAGCTGGCTAGATACCAAATCATTGGGCATAACAGCTTAAGTTAAATAAGAATGGAACATCTTGGAAACATTTGCAGCCAGATCGTGCAATTGGCCGTCGCGCGTCCGTATTGAACGAAACTATTGACAATCTGTCTATGATCATCGCTAACGAAATTTAGACGAGTCATTCCATCCTAAACTCTAAGCAGCACTTTAGCAATACTACTGTTCTGATTTGAGCGCTCAAACCACAAATACTTCAAGTGTGCATTAAATCTAAAATACTAGACAAATACACCATAATAATTTACACGGCCACCAAAGCCATAATAATTCACAACGGCGTCATCACTTCTTTACTCGACTGATTATCACAAATCTGACCACTACTCTACCACGCGTCTCACCGTCCAACAGCTCACTTGTCATCACTGCCAGCTAGCGCACACAATAACAACACAAACTCGTGCCTGACACACAAAAGCGTCGTTTCACTCTCAATAGCGCAAGTAACACATGTACTACGCACCACTACTAGAAGCGTCAACCAAATTCGCTTGGAGTAATTCGTCAATTGAGCTCGACACCATTGAGCTGACACCGCATTGGCTGCTCGGTCCCATGACAACTTACATCACTAAAATTGCGCGACCATGCCCAGGCTCATGACTTCAA
This sequence comes from Eurosta solidaginis, assembly GCA_029619165.1. Lineage (NCBI taxonomy): Eukaryota > Metazoa > Arthropoda > Insecta > Diptera > Tephritidae > Eurosta > Eurosta solidaginis. Next base: position 14,494 of record JARSSU010009232.1, read on the forward strand.
TACTATAGTTACAATGCTTTCTGAAACTTAATATACACCTCTGAGGTGCTGCGCACACAAACTGATGTACTAATAAATTCAATACGCTATTTTACGCAGATTGGAACTGATACTATGTGTTGTCTCACCCCTCATACTGATATTCACAAGCTTTTATAAGACCAAACAAGCTTCGATAAGTGTTAATAAAACGAACGTAAAAAGTACACAAAAATAACAATTAAAGACAACTTTTGTAAAATAAGCTTTTATATGTTGCGTGACATAAAATTCAACTGAGTTAACAACGCAGTGACTCTCAAAGAAATATAATCACTTGTATGAAGTTCATATGTAAGCTGAAACGATAATTAGGCTTTTTCGTCTGCGACAAAAAAAATTCTATATTGTACATAATTATATATTTTAACATTAAAACTTTACACCTAAATTATTAAATCTTACAGTTTATATCACAGTCCTAATTGTTCTAATAAAAGCGTGTTACATTGCGATAGCAAGAAAAGGAGATCCTAAAGTCCTTAATTATACCATCAAATTTAACACGTTTTTTATTAGAACAATTAGGACTTGATATAAACTGTAAGATTTAATATTTAAGTGTAAAGTTTTAATGTAAAAATATATAATTATGTACAATATAGAATTTTTTGTCGCAGACGAAAAAGCCTAATTATCGTTATAGCTTACAATGAACTTATAAAGTGTTTATTTCTTAGAGTCAATTTATTGTTTACTTTTTAGTTAATTTTATTAACCAAAATAATTAAAAGCTTATTTTAAAAAAGTTTTTTTTCTTTATTTTATTTTTATGTTGTTTTAACGCCCGACACACATGCATATATACGCATGATTTTACTGAAGAAAAGACAAATTCATACTACAACATGTGCACCTCCACCGGTAGCTTGGTGTATGTATGGATAGATGCGGGGTTTTTTCCAGGAACAAAAGCATAGCATTTCAATATAACATAGCAAAATTTCTCGCGGATCGTTCCAAAATTGTAATCCAATGAGTAGCTCCTGTGAAGAGAATTGCAATTAAGTCATTTA